>ML840490.1:35873-53629 GCA_009831015.1 Picea engelmannii | reverse complement strand
TTACACACACGAGACATAATCTTTTCTTCTTTATAGACAGACCCTATGCTTGAAGAAAACTTATAATGGAAAGAAAGAGGGATAAAAACTGGTTTTACAATGTTCATATTGAACTCCAACCACAACTTACCATTAATATCTATCTGTACTTCCATGCCCATAATTTGTTTTTCTTTTCATTGATCCCTCATCTAAATTGTCATGTCCACGTGAGTCATTTTCTTACTCATTTTATAAATTCTTCGGCTTCCATCAAGTATATCATCAGCAAAGAACTACCCTTTGAAAAATTCTGACTCATTGTGAAGGATTCAAACCTCTTGTATATTTTCCTGGGTACCATTAGGCCATACAATCAATTATCTAGCATGCAAACAAATTTACTTTTGTGATCTTGAGTCATACCTTTTGGTTGTTCCATACATACTATATCTCGCAATGATGACCCTATGAGAAATAGGATTCTACACAGAACATCCCTTTGTACTATGGCGCAGCCGCGCACTTCGCTTCGTCGTGCACATCCGCTCACACAGGACCTTCCTCTCTTCTTGGCCCGAAGAACTCAAAGGTTCTCTGGATTCCCTATTGAGAATCTTCCTACCCATAGATTCTCTTGGTCGCGTGATCCCCTTCCTTAACTCCTCAGCGGATCGTAACTCGCGACCTCGCTACTCACGATACCAACCTTCTGGTTTTTCGACCTTCGATACTCGAGGTACCGAGACTCCGATATGCACGTGTGACATGACCTGTCCACACCCGTCACTTCACTCGGGATTTCCGCGCTATTGCGACCTCACTCCCTCGCGACCTCGTTACTTGTGTGGTTTAACAACTTCCCCGTCGACTTCAGAGGTCCAAGGTGCCGAGACTCGCAACCTCGTTTCCTCGTGACTTCGTGATTTTCGTGGCCAAGTCCTCAATCCTTTTCTCACGAGCTCCCAATTCCATAAGATCCTTAGATCTCCACCACCTGTCTCGTTCAGATGGATGCTCCTGATCGTCTCGCCACTTCGCTACTTCGCATACTCACGACTTTTAATGCCAATCTCTCAAACCTTCCACCTACGAGTTCCCGAGATCCACAGTGCCACCTGTTCGCTTGTCAACTCCTCTGACTACACCCTATCCTCGGAGTAGTCAAGATCTTGCTCCTCGCAATATAACAACTCTCCTTACCTTTTCTTAGGAACTTTCCTCATGAGGTCCCGATAGGTGATCTCGTGAACAATCCACCGACCTGATCGTCTTGGATGAATTCTGCTACCTCTCCTGAGCTTTGAATCCTCTCCACGCCTGCGCCGTAGCCACCTTGCATCTCTGAGAGATCCAATGGCTACAGAACCCTCGCAAAATCTCCTCGGATGATTTCATCCATCCGTTCTTCCTTGTGAAAATCCAGGAAAAGGAAGAACTGTCTCTCTACGAGACTCGTGGTCTGCTCGCCAACCTGCGACGCTTCCTTCAAACGTTCAACAACAACTCCCCTGCACTTATCCTTTGATGAATTCGAAGGCCTACTCCTCCTGAGCTTCCTTCCGCTTCTCATATCCTTTTGAGAACTTCTTGCACGCACTCCTTGCGGAAAATCTTCAACAACGTCTAAGTGTTGAAGTCTTTCGACTCTACACACCCCTGCAGTAGTAGTCTTTCAATACTCCACTCAGAATCGTAACTCTGAGACTTCACTTGGCCTGCGCACTCCTTGCATGGCACTGTGCCTATCTGCACTCTAGAGGAAATGAGAAAAAAATATTTCTCTAAGTGAACTTTTTTGTCAACGCACTCCTTGCAGACAGTTCAACTATACCCCTTCCAGGAATCTTCTAGCTTACTTAAAGAAACAATTGAAACTCACTCATTCACCCTCTCAGACTTCAATTCAACTATGAAATCACATACAGAGCATATAAAAGAACATGTATGCAGGAAGAAAATATTCATGAGCATAACATCGATACACAGAGAATAGACACATAACCATGGATTTGAATGAAAGCTTTCTTTTATTAATTCAATAGCTATACATGGGTGTTCTTCATACAATTCTCTCTGCTTGCTCTTCTTTCTCTCCCGCTTCGATAATGTTACAATACACAATGAGGGTGTCTATATCTGGTTTCCCTCTCGAACTCTAAACTATCCAATCTAGACTTAACTATTTTATCTACCAGCATTAACTATTTTAAATGCCACATCTACCTAAGGACGAGAGATATCCGCTCAAGGTCCATTACAATATACAAGTGCGCCATCTCTTAAATGAATCATTTAAGATCACGCAACAATCCCAAAGTGGTTTCAAAATGTGTGTTGGCTTATCAAGTTGTCTTCCACTCGATGTGTTGGCTCGCTTGATGTGTTGGCGATGCTCCTGCATCATACTCCTTGGCTTGAAAATTTTCATGGGCTCGTGTCCATGAGCGCCCGCACGGTATGTCCATGCTTCTGTATCACTGCTTCAGTCTCCCAGCTGGCATCTTCTACTGGGTGGTTCTTCCACTTGACTAGATACTCATAGTACTCTTTCCTCCTAGTCTTCTTACCCACTCTCTTGTTCAGTATGCACTCCATCTGTGGCTTTTCTGCTACCGGCATCTATTTCGTCCACTCGATCACTGGCTCCTCAGTTCTAGTCTCTAATTCCTTAGCCCTATATGGGTATAAATATGAGACATTGAATGTCGGAGATATTTTGATGTCATTCGGCAATTCAATCTCGTAGGCATTTTCTCCCAATTTCTTTAGGACTTTGCATGGCCCAATTTTCTTCATTTTCAGCTTGTTGTATGTTCCCCTTGGGAACCTTTCCTTCCTCAAGTGTGATAGAACCAGATCACCAACTTCGAACTGAATTTGTCTCCGATGTTGATCTGCTCTGTGCTTGTACTCCTGATTTGAGTCTATCAATCACTGCTTCACCCTGCTGTGAAATTCTTTCATCACTTCAGCGAATTCCTCTGCGCTCGCACTGTTAGTCACAGTCTGTTCTCACTTGATGAGTTCATAAACTCCCCTTGGTTGTGTCCCATACACAATCTGAAATGGGCTCTTTCCCGTGCTTCGAGTCACTGAATCATTGTACGCAAACTCTGCCTGTGGCAATATGTTGTCCCATCTACTATGGTGCTCTGTCACCAAGCTTCTCATCAAGTCTCCCAGACTTTTGTTGACCACCTCTGTATGTCCATCCGTCTGAGGATGGTAAGATGAACTAAACACCAAGTTAGTTCCTAGATTCTCCCATAAGGTCCTCCAAAAATGCCCTATGAATTTAGTGTCTCTATCCGAAACTATGGTTTTCGGAAATCCATGAAGTCGAATGCCCTCCTTGAAAAAGAAATTCGTGATGTGAGTCGCATCACTAGTCTTATGGCATGGGATGAAATGTGCCATCTTTGAAAACTTTTCCACCACAACAAAGATGGAATCAACACCTCTCTATTTATTTGGCAAACCCAATAAAAAATCCATGCTAATTGCCTCCCACGACCTCTCTGGTATGGGCAATGGATGATAAAGACCTGCATTTTGTTTCCTCCCCTTCGAATGCTGACAAATTCGACACCTGTCAACAAACCTCTTGACATATTCTCGTATGCCTGGCCAAAAATATGATTCACTCAGCTTTGCGAATGTCTTATCGTGGCCAAAATGTCCTGCTAATCCCCCACTGTGCTTCTCCTTTAGCAAATTCTCCCTCATGGAGCAATTTGGAATGCATAATTGATTGCCTCTGAACAACAACCCCTCCTGGATCATGTAATCTATCGAAGGGCTCTGATCCCTGAGAACTGGATTCTGAGCTGCTTCATATGCTTCTCCAAAATCTGCATCTCTTGCGTACATGTCCCGGAGATTTTCAAAGCCCAATATTTTGACTCAGAACTCCTGCAGAAACAAACACTTCCTGCTCAAAGCATCAACCACTTTCTTAGTAGTTCCCGAAATGTGTTTAATTACAAACGTAAAATTCTGCATATACTCTACCCATTTTGCATGCTTTTGATTCAACTTCTCCTGTTGACTCACAAACCGCAATGCATGATTATCATTGTACAATACAAATTCCTTTGGGATTAAGTAATGCCTCCGCTTCTTCAGTGCCTGTATGATGGCATAAAACTATTTATCATATGTGGAGTATTTCATCTTTGCTACATCCAACTTCTCACTGAAATATGCAACTGGCCTATCCTCTTGACTTAAGACCGCTCCTATGGCATATCCGCTTGCATCCCACTTCACTTGAAATGTCTTCTTGAAGTCCGGCAACACCAACATTGGTCATTCCGTTATCTTCCGCTTCAACAAGTTGAATCTCTTCTCAGCCTCTGCTGTCCAATGAAAAGACTTATGTCACTTCTTCACCGTGTCCATCATTGCTGTGCTAATTCCAGTGAAATTCCTGATGAACTTTCTGTAGAAACTAGCTAAACCATGAAAACTCCTCACATCGAAAACATTTCTTGGTGATGGCCAGTTCTTGATCACTTCCACCTTTCTCGGATCCATTTTCAACTCATTTGTGATATGACAAAATCCAAGTAGATGAGCTCCGTCTTCATAAATGAGGACTTCTTCATATTAATCAATAACTTCTCCTACTGTAGTTTCCTCATCACAATATCCAAATGCCTCAAGTGTTCACCCTTGGTCTAACCAAAGATCAGTATGCCATACATATATACAACTACAAATTTCCCGATGAATTCCCTTAGGAATTCATTCATCAATCTCATGAATGTGCTCAACGCGTTTGTCAACCCAAACGGCATGACTAGTCATTCGTACAAACCTTCATTTGTCTTGAATGTTGTCTTCCATTCCTCACCTTCGTTCATGCGAATCTGGTGATATCCTCTTTTCAAATCAATCTTTGAAAAATAATTTGCCCCACTCAGGCAATCCATCAGATCATCCATCCTCGGTAGTGGAAACCTATACCTGATGGTAATTTTGTTGATCGCCCTTGAGTCGGTACACATTCTCCAGCCTCCGTCCTTCTTTGGACTAATCACTTTCGGAACAAAACACAGACTCGGGCTTTCCCTCACCAATCCATTGTCTAACAACTCGTGGACCTGCTTCTTGACCTCCTCATTTTCTTGTGGCATCAATCTATACGCAGATTTATTCGGAAAACTGGCTCCTGGTATGAGATCGATGTAATGACTCAAACTCCTCATCGGTGGCAACGAATGAGGTAATTCGTCCATGATGATGTCATCAAACTCTCCCAGCAGTTCCTGAATCTTGTCTGGTAAATCATCCACTCTTGTGCTAGTCAGAACAATTCTCGGCTTTCTGACCACAAATAATTGTGGATCTTCTTTCTTCTCCATCTCTGTAAGAAGCTCTTTCCCACTCATGAGAAGTATCATTTTTCTTACTTTCGGCTGCATTTCTTTGTCCTCTATCAGAAGAAATCTATGTGTCCTCCCATCCTTCTCCAAAGTATAGGTGTTCATCCTCCCATCATGAACCACATTTCGGTCATATTGCCATGGTCTATTCAACAACAAATGACATACATCCATGGGAATGACATCACACAAGACCTTATCATTATATCCCGCAATTTTAAAGTCAACTAAACATTGTTTAGTGACACTCACCTGATGTCCCATCTGTAGCCTTGATTTTGTATGGACTCGGGTGATCAGTTGTCTCCAGCTCTAACTTCTCTACCATCTCGGTCGAAACGATATTATCTGTGCTACCACTGTCAACAATAACCTTGCATTTCTAGTCTTTGGTTTTGTAAGTTGTTCTGAAGAGTCTGGTCCTCTGAGCTGAGTCCTCCACCTCCTTCCCAGGTGTTAAGAGAACTTTACGCATCATCAGAAACCTTCCACTTTCTGTGTCTTCATTCTCAACATCATGTCTCTATGCTTCAACGATGTGAGCTTCTCCTCCATCCTTTTTCCTATATGGACAATCAACTACCTTGTGTCCATTCTTTCCACACGTGAAACATGTGATGATTCCACCTCGACCTCTTCCCCTACCTTTGGTACGAGGAAAAGTGTTTGCGTCAGCATAATCTCCTCGCTGCTCATCATGTTTTCCTCTCTGCTCAACATATTGTTGTCCTCGCTATGAGGTTCCACCTCTCTCAACTTTATCCTGAGGTTTCTTCCATTACTCCTTGGCATTCTGGTATTTATCCTGGACAACTCCCTTGCCTCTGGGCTGACTTTTGCCTCGCCCTCACTGACCTTGCTTACGGCTCAGCTTCTCCTCAGCTTTCAAAGCCATATGATAAGCATCCTCTACCTTTCTGATGGTTTTCATGCTTAATTCATCCTGAATGTCATATCTCAGACCATTCAGGTATCTGGAAACCTTCTCATCATCGCTCTCCCGATGACCTACTTTGGTGTTCAGTCGATAGAATTCCTCAGTGTATTCTTTCACTGTCATTAGTTTCTACCTCAGGTTTTGCATCCTCCTGAACAATGTGATTTGGTAATCCCTTGGGATGAATTTTTCCTTCATCTTCGCAATCATTCGATCCCATCTTTTGATATTTTGTTTTCCTTTGCAGCGTCTGTCAGCTTGAAGCTCGTCCCACCACAATATTGCATGTCCCTTCAATTTCGTGATAGCATGCCTAACCTTTTTATCCTCTTCGATATCCTCATAGTTGAAGTAGGTATCAAGAGCTCTAATCCAATGTAGAAGCTCTTCTGCATCCAGAATTTTTTCGTAAGCTAGAATGTCCATCTTTGTCTTTGAACTCATCCAGGCGATAGATTTAATCAATCGCTCGTTTGCTGCATCTTCGACTGCAACTTCTCCTTATTGTTCATCTTGAGCTTCGCCTTCAGAGTCACTCAGATCTCTAGCATTGGCTGTGCATCTCTGCGCTGCTTCCATTTCTTCTAATCTTGCTCGAAGATCTCGTATCTGCCTTTCCATTTCTGGATTTTGTGTCGGCCTGCCTCTTCTTCTCACCTCCCTATCTTCTGGGTCAGGTGATTGTATTTCTCTTCTTGGCGGCATGGTGGATTTTTATCTTCTTCTCTTCTACAGAAAAAAGAGAAATAACCACTCTGATACCACTTTGGCACAGCTGCGCACTTCTCTTCATCATGCACGTCCGCTCACATAGGACCTTCCTCTCTTCTTGGCCTGAAGAACTCAAAGGTTCTCCTAATTCCCTATCGGGAATCTTCCTACCCACAGATTATCTTCATCGTGCGATACCCTTCCTTAACTCCTCGACAGATCATAACTCGCGACCTCGCTACTCGTGATACCAACCTTTTGGTTTTTCGACCTTCGATACCCAAGGTATCAAGACTTCGATATGCATGTGTGACTTGACCTGTCCACACCCGTAACTTCACTCAGGATTTCCACGCTATTGAGACCTCGATCCCTTGCGACTTCACTACTTATGTGGTTTAACAACTTTCCCGTTGACTTTCGAGGTCCTAGGTGCCGAGACTCGTGACCTCGTTTCCTCACGACTTCGCGATTTTGGTGGCCAACTCCTCAAGCCTTTTCTCGCGAGCTCCCACCTGTCTCATTCAGATGGACACTCCTGATCCTCTCGCCACTTTGCTGCTTCGCATACTCATGACTTTTAACACCAATCTCTCAAACCTTCCACCTATGAGTTCCCGAGATCCGCGGTGCCACCTGTTCACTTGTCAACTCCTGTGAATACACCCTATCCTCGGAGTAGTCGAGATATCGCTCCTCACAATCTTGCGACTCTCTTTACCTTTGCTTAGGCACTTTCCTCACGAGGTCCCGATAGGCGATCTCATGAACAGTCCATCGACCTGACTGTCTTGGATAAATGGTGCTACCTCTCCTGAGATTTGAATCCTCTCCACAGTTGTTCTATAGCCACCTTTCATCTCCGAGAGATCCAACGGCTCCAGAACCCTCGCAAAATCTCCTCAGATGATTTCTTATGTCCGTTCTTCCTTGTGAAAATCCATGAAAAGGAAGCAATGTGTCTCTACGAGACTCGGGGTCTGCTCGCCAACCTGCGATTCTTCCTTCGAACATTCAACAACAAATCCCCTGCACTTATCCTTCAATGAATTCGAAGGCCTACTCCTCCTGAGCTTCCTTCCGCTTCTCAAGTCCTTTTGAGAACTTCATGCGCACACTCCTTGCAGCAAATCTTCAACAACGTCTAAGTGTTGAAGTCTTTCGACTCTGTGCACCCCTGCAACAGCAGTCTTTCAATACTCCTCTTAGAATCTCAACTCTGAGACTTCACTTGGCCTGCACACTCCTTGCATGGAAATGTGCCTATCTGCACTCTAGAGGAAATGAGAACAAAATCTTTCTCTAAGTGAACTTTTATGTCAACGCACTCCTTGTGGACAATTCAACTGCACCCCTTGCAGGAATGTTCTGTCTTACTTAGAGAAACAATTGAAAATCATTCATTCACCCTCTCAGACTTCAATTCAACTATGAAATCACATACACCGCATATAAAAGAACATGTATGACAAGAAGCAAATATTCATGAGTATAACATCGATACACAGAGAATTGACACATAACCATGGATTTGAATCAAAGCTTTCTTTTATTAATTCAATATCTATACATGGGTGTTCTTCATACAATTCTCTCTGCTTGCTCTTCTTTCTCTCCTGCTTCGATAATGTTACAATACACAATGAGGGTGTCTATATCCGGTTTCCCTCTCGAACTCTAAACTATCCAATCTAGACTTAACTATTCTATCTACCAGCATTAACTATTTTAAATGCCTCATCTACCTAAGGACGAGAGCTATCCGCTCAAGGTCCATTACAATATAAAAGTGCGTCGTCTCTTAAATAAATCAGTTAAGATCATGCAACAATCACAAAGTGGTTTCAAAATGTGTGTTGGCTTATCCAGCTATCTTCTGCTCGATGTCGTGGCTCGCTTGATGTGTTGGCGATGCTCCTGCATCATACTACCATCATAACTTGCAGAGATATAAAATAAAGAGGAATTCAAAAACAAATATTTCACGTCTCGAAATGATTTACTGCTTACAAGTACTTTCTTTCTCTTATGACCTTCATACTTCTTCCATGAACAAGAAGATACACCCTTCACTTTAGATGTTACTTCAGTACTGCCTTCTATCTTATAAAGTTTATCAACCATCATTGCCTTCATGACACTGTGAGTGCTCCACCTTGACCTATATACTTATATCCACAAGAATCCAACACTCTCAATGAAATTAAATTTTATTTAATCTCAGATACATATCTAACATCCATTAATTCCCTAACAATACCATCGACCATCCTGATTCTAATACTGCCAACCCTGCCAACCCCAACAGTTTTACTGCGAATACCATTTCCCATAAACACTACACCCTCATCAATCTATTGGTAATAAAATAATCAATTTATATGTGAGCACATGTGGTGGGGGGCACATGAATCTATCTATGATTCTGCTTGATATTGTAAATTACTAGAAACGAATAAAACTTGATCAATTATAGCTAAATTTGTTACATCCAAATTTTCTTCCTTCATAGAGTTTTCCTCAAATTCCTTTCTCTTCCGACAATCTTTCTTGAGATGTCATGTTTTTCCACTCTACCAACATTTTTCTTTACCATTTTTGTGTCTTGACTTAGATCAAGAAGAAATTCACTGTACCAACATTTTTCTTTACCATTTTTGTGTCTTGACTTAGATCAAGAAGAAATTATCTCATTATTATCTTTAGTTCGATCTGTGACCACCACCATGTCTGAAGTTGACGTTTCTTTACTATATTTTTTCCTCATCTCCTCATCCAACAAAGCTCCCACAACATATTCATAATCTAAAACCTCCGCAGAGATAAATCTAATAGAGGTGACTAGATTATCCCAAGACTCACGCAACGAATAGAATAGTGTAATAGCCTTATCCTCATCTTCAAATTTAACATCCATACTAGTCAATTGAACTATAAGGGTATTGAAGGTATTTAAATTGTCAACAGTTTTTGTACCTTCTTTCATCCACAAACTGTACAACTGTCTCTTCAAATAGATTATGCTCATCAATTTTTCATCATATATAAACTTTCCAACTTGCTCCATAAGCCTGATGTTGTATCCTCTCCTATGATATTAAACATAACTTCATTAGTCAAACATAAACTAATGGTACTAACATCTTTCGCATCAAGATATTCCCATTCCCATTCTGTCATGGTTGTTGGTTTCTTTGACTTTCCTTCCAATGCTTTTTACAACCCTTCTTGCACTAGTAAATCTCGTATCTTGAGCTTCCAAATCTCAAAGTTGTTTTTATCGCTGAACTTTTCAACTTTAAACTTTAAACTCTTCATCTTAGCCATTAGCACAAAAATCTCCTAATGTCCACTGCCTATAAAATCCTTTTAAATCTGGAGGAATAATAAATAAAGTTAAATTTGGATCCTTAATAAATAAGGTTAAAGGTTAACCACAAAACTTTTATAATAAAAAAAATTCATGTATTTTCCAGAAAACCTTTTAATAATATACAAGAAAAGTTTAATAAAAAGTTGTATAAATAAAAAGTTTTACTCCATAAGCATTCACGTTTATACCTTAAAATTTTCACTCCATAATAAATCTTTTTAATTTATCCACTGAGGTGACTCTTTAATTAAAAAATAAATAAAAATTATTTTAATTATGTCCTCCACCTTTACTTTTCCAAAGAACCATACCTCAAAATTTCCAATAATAAAATTATGCACATTTCCGCACCTCACGCTACCATTCGACTACGGTGAGTCTGCACCTCACGATTCACTTGGAGTCCGGCGATGTTTAAATATTTACGCACTATAATACATATCTAGAGTGTGGAAATTCCAAGTTTTCAAACATGTAGAAAGTGTGAGTAGTATGTCGTCACACCCTTCCAGAGGAGGGACCTACGACAATGTATAAATCGATGCACCTCTGCGACAATGTATAAATCGATGCACCTCACACAAATTTCATTTTTATGTCTCCTCCAAGAATTTGAAGCTTCTCCAACCAACTTTGATATCACTTGTTAGAATTTCTAATGTGAAAAACACAATTCACATAAGATAATTAACAATCACACACATATATAAACACAGGGATTTCACGTGGTTCACCCAAACATTGGGCTATGTCCACCAAGCATAGGCATCAGTTGTGTTGCATAGTCATCAGTTGTGTTATTATTCAGATCATGGAGATTACAATAGATTTGCAGGTTCTCACTCTGTTTGTCTCACTTTGTCTCTATGGGCTTACATGTATTTATATACATTGACAATAAATTGATTATTAAATGCAATCCCTATCCATATTCTAACTTGTTCTATTTTTTTGTAACCAATGCAAAATAATAGGATCCAGATCCATCCTTGGAGGAATTCGTTGTCACCAAATACCAATAGAATAATTTCTGCAAAACTTCCTTTCTAATTTCACACATTATACTTCTCTTGTATCTTTCCAAGTCATGCAAGCCTCCTTCTCAATTCATGGGAAGTCTTTTTATTCACTTTCCTAAGAGTTTTTTATCATTAATGAGTCATCTGCTCAACTCTAACTTTCACTTGAGCTTGAAATTTTTTTATAAGAAGATGTTCCTTGCTTCACTTGAATTTTTGGTCATTAATAAGCCACCTGCTCAACTCTAACTCTCACTCACTTGAGTTTGAATTTTTTTTTATAAAAATATGTTCCTTGATTGACTTGAATTTTTTATCATTAATAAGCCATTTAATTTTTTTTATAGAAAGATGTTCCTTGATTCACTTGAGTTTTTGGTCATTAATGAACCACCTTCTCAACTCTAACTCTCACTTGAGTTTCAAATTTTTTTTATAAAAAGATGTTCCTTAATTCAGTTGATTTCAACTCAAGTTCTTTCCAGCTTAGTATTTCATAATATGCCACTTGTCATTTCAGCTTGTAGGTCAACAATCACTCTTTAGCAAATACCTTCATATTGTTATTCCCCTATTTTTATTAATTAGTTTTTAAAATGTGTTTTCAAATGTTTTGTCCACCCTCGTCAAAGGTTAATCAAACAATAATTTAGTACATAATATAACAAAGTTTTAATAAATTGAAAATCTTGGATACTTCATATTGTTATTCCCCTCTATCTATTAATTAATTTTCAAAATGTATTTTAAAATATTTTGACCACCCTCGTCAAAGGTTTGTTAGACAATAGTTTAGTACATAATATAGAAAAGTCATAATAAATTGAAAATTTCGGATATTACATTTTACAGTAGTTATATTTATGATAGTCAAACAACAATTTAATACATAATATAACAAAGTCTTAATAAATTGAAAATCAGATATTACATTTTACAATGCTTATATTTATGATACACATCAGTTCTCTAAATACAATGTACTCTAAATATAATGTAATTACTGGTGCTTTAAATATAATATAAGCACCACTGCATAGTGACAAAGAATCTAAATATAATGTACTTTAAACATAATGTAATTACTATTGCTTTCAATCTAATATAACCACTAGTGCATAGTGACAAAGAATGGCACAAAAATCTCATCTAGAATATTCAAAACTTTACTACCTTTTGGTTTAGAGGGTAATATAGAAATTGGTATGCATGAATTGTACAAGCATCGGGGAACATAAATATAAATGCACCGGTGTGTTCATTAACATAGAAACAAAGGGTGAGGCATACATAATCAATGTAGAATTGGTGTGTAAAATTGTAAGAGAAACAATGCTTCATACAACAAAAAAGGGAAATTGGGAAATCTTGTGCTTAATATTTATAAAATTTCTAGTGCCATTTAATTTATTTCTGCAAACCAATAATTTTGTATTATGAGTACACATGCGTGCTTTAACAATATAAGAATGAAAAAATAAAAACCTTTTCTACAACCTCTGCGTGTTAAAAAAAAAATAGTTATATGGGACATTCGTTAAAGACTAAGCCTCTGTTAAAACTTCTCGTTCAAATAATAGAGGTTGTAGCAGAGTTTTTTTTTTTTTCCACGTATTATAAAAGTAAAACTCTTTTTAAAAACCTCCACTGAAAGTTGTTTTCCTTGTAGCGGGCTTTACATTTTCAAGGATATAATGACTATTGAAATTTTTTAACACTATAAAATTTTCAAATTTTTTAATACTATCATTTTTTTAACAAGAACAATGTGTTCTATAAAATTATATGATTTTTTTTTAGGTACTCAACCCTTTTTCTAACAGAAACATAGCCATTATATTTTACATAAAAAATTACATGTCACTCTTAAAAAATATCAAATTTCACATAGTTATATACAAATTCTATAAATAATATTTATATATTCAACATCATGAGAGAATATCATTAACATACACCACCCATATATTTATCTATAACATTTATAGAAATAAAATGTTTACTTCATTGTTAAGGGGAAGTAATATGGGACATCAAATAATTCTACACTTTTCATTATGATGAGTGGTTCGATTTTCATGTGAATTCTAAAAAATCCAATTCTAATTTGCAAAAAAGTATATTTCATCCATAAAAATTAAGAAAAAATCCCAATCCCCCCCAGATGGGGTGACACGGGGCACGATAGTGCCACGCGGGAGCGAGCCGGGATGCAGCTTTAACGCATCCACCGGCTCACATCACCTCGGACAATAACCCCGCATGAATCTGCGCAGGAGCATTCATACGATGAGGCCCCTCGCGCAAGGGAAGGGTACCCCTCACTAGAGAACTATCCAGCAGACTTTAATGGCAAGACCAAGCAACAAATCGCTCTGGGAGGTCTCCGTCTCACAGGTGAACCAGAGCTACGACAACCTCTCTCCCGCTTCACTGGCACAGTGGCCGCACTCGGTAACCTTGCCATTCCTCAGGAGTAATTTGACAAGCAACGATAGCATTCAGATATTTCACTGGGATCCTTCCATGCCCCGAGCTAGAGGGAAACCGCGAAGGGGAGCGGCCTGGTATGCGGCAGAGTCGCGGCGCAAGAGAAAGGAGAAATTCGAGAAAGCCATGGCGATAGCAGCTAGGAGACGAAAGAGCAGACCACACATGCCTCAAATGGCGTACATGGAGGAGTTCATCCCAGAAGGAGGCCTGCCAATCCCTCCTGAGCACACCATGATCATGGTACCGTAGAATTGGAACCCAAGCACGAGCTTTGGCTTGTACAGCATACGACAGCCTGCAAGCAATGTGCTTGACCCTTCTACAGCCACCACAGAGAAGCCTTACTCCCCCTGTTACGTGGAAGAGGAAGCTCCTCCCGACCCACCAAGGAAGCAAAGGAACCAGGGCGAGCACGACATCGACACAGGACACAGGAAGCGGAGACGACCACCAGCGAGGAGCTCATGGATAGCCACCGCCCGGAGCAGCCACCTTAAGTTGACTGGGGATACTTCAATCTCGTCTTTGAGATTAGGAACAAGTTGGACGATCAAATATTCCACCTTGCGCGAATGGATCAACGGCTTGACATGTTCTTTGTGGCACATTCCAGAGCATCGTCAAAGAAACAGTGTCCGACCTGTGCGTGAGCCTACTCGTTCCCAGCGAGATGGAGGCACTCCGAGGACTAGGACAAGCAGCCTGGTTCAGAGGTTACTCAATGTTTAAAACTCAACTCTGGTTTTGGTGTTGTTGTTATATTTTATGCTTTATGATAGCTAGTTACCAGGTTGTCTTAGCACTAGTTATAAGAACCAATCTCACGCTTGCGACTGTAAGTCCTAGTTTCCTTCGGGTAGGACGTCGCACTGTCAACTCTGTTAATTTTTCTAACTATGCCCACTCTGTGACAAATGGACATGGATGCCTAGCTGTCCCGGTTTCCTGCTCAGGAGGGACAACTGGCATCATTCACAATTTTTTATTTTGGTTTTGGTAATATAATAGGCACCACCCTTTTTACTTAAAAAAAAACAGAAAAAATCCCAATTCTGATTTGCAAAAAAATATATTTCATCCATAAAAATTAAGAACCTTTTTCTTATTAGTACTTGACATTTTTTTCTATATTATTTGATTTTGTTATAAATGTGTATTGAGTATTTATCTATGTGTGTTTATGAATTATCTAGCAACATCTACACTATGTAACCTTTTTTCATTTCAATGTTTCCTTTGAAAATGTAGATATATTTTATTTTCATTGAATAAATTGTTAAAAGTTTTATAGGAAAAAATAATTACATAGAAGATTAGAGGAATTTTATATTATCTTTACAATGGTGTAGAACATACTGTGTTATTTCAGAAAACTTATAAAGATATTATATTTAATTTTCAAAATATTTATAATACGATAATATTGTTATAATTTTTTAAATATTAAAAAAAAAGTGATTTCAATTTTTTTTTTCAAAATTATTTAATTTAATTTTACTAATAAAACTAAATTGTCTAAAGTTTAATAATCCTATAAAATAACATTCCTATCAATGTAATTATCATCAATAAAAAGAAATTCCGTAAACAAAAGTAACTAGATATTGACATTCACAAATATACGTGGAATTAAATAATATGGAGTCTCTCATCTATCCTACCACAACTGGTAAACTAGGACAGGTGGCTATCAAAATTCAGGTGAAACTATAGCTGTTTGAACATGACAATAAGAATCTCTAACTGACAAAAATGGTGACAGTCACCGACTAACCAATGGCCATGTATGACTATCATATAATGTTTGATAGATTATCTCAATTCTCTGTGTAATTGACTTAACAAAAATAAAAACGTAGACCTCGAGGAGCTAGTACAAGTGCGAGCTAGGTCTCAACCGATCATGGGCGTTGTAGGCTAAGAAAAATTGATGACTGCACGTTGGACATTTCTTTCTTGCAGGAACTTATGTCACGACGTCAAACATGAGGTCCATTCGTTTTCCCAAGATTTGTTGTATGTGTGCCTGGTCGTCAAGTTTTTGTTCCAGCTCAAAAATGAGTTGAGGACACTCATCCGAGAGTTGAATTGGGGTGGGCGGAGGTGGCTCCTCCATCATATCTGCATCCATCTCCAAGTTTGCATCCATTGATGTCATTGGAATATCCCTTTGACAACTCAGAGGAATTTCTTCCTCCACTAAGCATCTTCTAGTGCCATTAAAATGATCTAGACAGTGGGTTCTAAGGGGGGAAATTTATGGGTGAGGGATAGGTGGTGGGGTCAAATTCTCAAGAGAGAGAATTTCATCACTCATTGGGACGCATCCAAGGTCAATGGTGGGAGTGGAAGTAGGAAGTTGGGTTTCTGAGGTGGATTATGGCTCTAGTCGATACAAATGGTAATAGTGAGCGGAAGCTGAGAAGGAGGAAGTTTGTTGTGTCTATTAAGGGTGTTGTTGTAAAGTGGACCCCTTCTGGATTTTCCCTATCTGTAGGCATTTTGTGGGAATTTAGGTGAGGATTGGGTTGGATAAAAAATGGAGGATTTACCATGGGTGGTCAAACAGTCGAGCACAAGGCGAAAATGAAATAGGAGAGCTAAGGAATAGTTGAGCACAAGGCAAAGATAAAGCCGATGAATAGTTGAGCACAAGGAAAATATGGAACGGGAGAGAGTTCCAGGGCACAAGCCTTCATAGTTCCTAGCGAATTGATAGAGGCAAAATCCATGAAGGTCGGGGTGATTGCTAGCTTGGTGTAGGTGCCTTTATTGGTACACCCAGCTTGGTTCACATAAGGCACCATTAAGTCTTCTTGGATTTCCTAGCGCACTACCATTAAACCTTGATGAGTGTGGGTCATTCAGTCTGGAGGGAATGGAGGTTTGCCACAGGGATGAATAGCTCCCTATACAGCCTATATCCACCCATCATCCCTTACAATCCACTTGTCACCCCATCCGTGAATAATAAACATTTTATTATATGTATTAATAAAATTATTAAAAAATATATTTAATTTTTTTAAAATATTTATTTTAGTATAATTATATATATATGTTACACCAATTTTATAATTGTCCTATAATTATGACAATGAAGATAAATATCCAGTAAGATCAGATTGTTCTATCAAACATTAAGAAGATAAGGGATTCCTTGGAATTCTTTAAAAATATTTTCTTGTTATCGAAAAACATTAAGAGAAGTATTCCAAGATGAGTTAAAAGGTTAGGAATATTGGTGATGTGAAGAATCTTATGAAGTTGAGATATAATCTAGGTATATTTTGGACATTCTAAGAGAAAGTGTTATTCATATTCAAATCTCTTAGTCTCACAAAGGTGAAACTCTTTCATTCCACATCCTTTTGCAATTTGACCAATGTCTAGTTTCACTCTGCATCTCAAGAGAAATTTTTCTTATTTTAGCAATCTTTATTTTTTTCTTTACACTAGTCAAAAAAAGATATATTTTTTATGCTCTATATTGTGGTTGGTTAGCTCATTATAATATCATAATTTTATTTTTTGCTATAACTCTTTATTGTACCACATTTTCTCCTTAAATTTTCATGTAATATTATTTTTAATATTATCTTTATTCTACAATATGATCTATTCCTTTATTCCCTAATGGTTTGTCTTAAATCCTTATCCAATTTATTTATTGAGATGAAGATGGTTTCGGCTATAGTTTGAAGCAATTTAATGACGCCTCTCATTGTCCATAGTGTTTAACTTGTTGTTCTATAATATGTATTCTAGTCATAGCCATGCTCTCGATGGAAGAAAAGATTATTTCTTTATAAAATTAAAGTAATCTATCCATTTATATATTTGCATTACTATTT
>ML840489.1:10666-52502 GCA_009831015.1 Picea engelmannii | reverse complement strand
TATATATATATATATATATATATATATTTATACTTTATATCATAAATATATTATTACAATAATAATATTATAATTAATAATATAGCTTAATAACTAATAATCTCATTATTAGTTATCAATCTAGTAGAATGTATTTTTGATGTTTCCCAAACATCAACACTCCCTCTCAGCGAGGGAAACATTCTACATTATGCTAAGATTTACCTTTTAAGATTACCTGTGGGTAGCTCTCAAATAGCTTCAACATGTCACCATGACATCCATTACCTCGCAATGCATATTTACTTCATCATGTGCACCCTTGTGACTTCACAGCCAATGCATCCAAGGCCTATGGGTAGTTCTCAAATAACTACAACATGTCACTAGGACATCCACTACCTTACAATGCATTTGTACCTCATCACGTGCACCCTTGTGACCTCACAACATGCATATAAGGTCGGTGGGTATCTCTCCAATAGCTACAACATGTCATCATGACATCCTCTACCTTGCGATAACACCTGAATCTATCACTCCCTCTGAAGAGGGACTACACCGAGCTTGTCCATGAAGTACTCGAACTTCCTCCTTGACAACAGCTTTGTCAGCACATCTGCAACCTTCTCATCGGTGGCTACATATTGGAGCCTCACTGCTCCCTTCTACACCATATTGGAGCCTCATTGCTCCTTTCTGTACCAAGTGCCACTTCCATGAGACACAAACTCCAAGTTTGATACCACACGAGCTCATGTCCATTGACTGTTGAACATGTGAATCTATACATCCTCAGATATCCATAGTGCAACATGACTTCACCCCATGCAACCAAGTTCTGTGGGTAGCTCTCAATAGCTAAAACATGTCCCCTGGACATCCACTTCCTGCGATGCATCAATACCTGATCATGTGAATCTATACATCCTCAGATATCCATAGTGCAACATGACTTCACCCCATGCAACCAAGGTTTGTGGGTAGCTCTCAATAGCTACAACATGTCCTGAGGACATCCAGTCCCTACGATGCATTAGTACCTGATCATGTGCACTCATGTCTCAGTGCCAGCCCTCGGATATCCATAGTGCAACATGACTTCACCCCATGCAACCAAGGTCTGTGGGTATCTCTCAATAGCTACAACATGTCCCCAGGACATCCACTTCCTATGATGCATCAGTACCTGATCATGTACACTCATGTCTTAGTGCCAACCTTTTTTTAATTTTGGATGAGAACACTCAGTTCCATCCCTTTTTCATGATGTATGAGTTCCACATGTCTCAATGTGAACACGACTTCACCCCATGCAACCAAGTTCTATGGGTAGCTCTCAATAGCTACAACATGTCCCCAGGACATCCACTCCCTCTGATGCATCAGTGTTTGATAATGTGTACCCTTGTCTCAGTGCCAACCCTTTTTCATGTTGGATAAGAACACTCCCTCTAAAGAGGGACCACACCAATCTTGTCCCTGAAGAACTCAAACTTCATCCTTGATAGCGGCTTGGTAAACACGTCCGCAACTTGATCCTCTATAGTCACGAAACTGGAGCCTCACTGCTCCCTTCTGCACTATATCCCTGATATAGTAATATCTGATATCGATATACTTCGACCTGTAATGGACCACGGGGTTCTCTAACAACTTCATGCAACTCTGGTTGTCACACCAAATGTAGTTCGCCTACATTCTGAGACCAAATAAGCGAGACAGAAGTTCTCGAAGCCACACTGCTACTGCACATGTTGCCAAATACTCAGCTTCAGTCGTATTGAGCGCCACACATGACTAGTTCCTACATTCGGTGGAGCCTCCTACTTCTTACTATAGTACCCAGCTCCCTCTGGAACTGACTGTCTGGCTCCCTCTCGAGCACTAAATATCAATTTAATCTTCAACTTGCTGACTTCATCACTTGTCCTCTAGAACAAGTCTTGTCATCCTCTTCTTGTAGGTCTTACCTAAAAGTCAAATTCAGTCCAATAGTCATCAATTTTTGAAGCCACACTGCTTCATGCCTTGTTGCACATGCTTCCACATACTTTGCCTGAGTGCTACACACAACTGCTTCCTGCTACTCCATGAAACCATATTGGAGCCTAGACTGAAGCAGTATGTCAAAGTACTCTTCCGATCAGGAATATTGTCGGCCCAATCCGAATATCCATATAACTCAAACTCATGGTCTGTCACATACCATTTGCCTATATAAAGTAACATCCATAGTCTCTGAAGTCATGTCCTACAACAACTTCATATTTGGTACCAAGGGTGTAGCCATTGCCTTGCATCTTCACCTTACATAGTAAGTCCAAAAATTTAACCTCTAGTACAGTTGTACTTTTCTGCATGCTTCCTTCACCACTAAATCGATCTTGTCCTCTGTGTAGTCACCAATGCAAATAGAATCAAGATTGCATTTCCACATGAGACACCTATCCCATGCTTTTTTTTTCTTGAACACTTATCTCTCTTTTTTTCTCGAGCCCTCGTGTGAGGGAGTTAAGCCCATTCTCGCTTTGATACCATTTTGATTTTTCATAAGAGATGATATTGTATGTGAATGAATGAATATCTTATTATAATGATGAGTGTTCTATATATAAAGAACATATGGTGACCACGGTGACCATCCATGAAGAGATGCGTCCCTTGGGTAATAAATATATTTATACTTTATATTATGCTTTATGCTTTATACTTTATTATATATATATTTATACTTTATATCATAAATATATTATTACAATAATAATATTATAATTAATAATATTGCTTAATAATTAATAATCTCATTATTAATTATCAATCTAGTAGAATGTATTTCTGATGTTGCCCAAACATCAACATGGTAGAGTTTTCTTACAACAATGGGTATCAAGCATCTTTAAAGATGAGCCCATTTGAGGCACTTTATTGTAGGAAGTGCGACACGCCAATGAGTTGGGAACACCCAACAGACCGAGCAGTGGTTGGGCTAGATCTGCTCTGAGAAATGGAAGAGTATATGGTAAAGATAAGGAAGAATTTAAAGGTTTCCCAAGATAGACAAAAAAGTTGCACAAATAAAGGTAGAATCCACAGAGAGTTTAAAGTGGGTGACCATGTGTTCTTGAGAGTAAAATCCAGACGTAGTTCCTTGAAGTTGGGAAATTGTTCTAAGTTGGAAGCATGCTATTGTGGGCCATTTGAAATCCTAGAGAGGATTGGTCTTGTCGCATATATGTTTACATTGCATGCATCCTTGTGTATTCATAATTTTTTCCTTGTATCATTGCTTAAAAAGTACGTACCTGATGCTAATCATATTATTGATTGGAATGTGATTCAGGTGGAGCCAAAAGGCGATTTTCGAGTGCAACCAGTTTACATATTGGATCGAAAAATCAAATAGCTCCAGAATTGATTCATGGAGTTGGTAAAGGTCCAATGGACCTGGTACAGTCTTGAGGATGGGAGCACGAGGATGCTATATGGGTAGAGTATCTACATCTTTTTGAATATTTTTGAAATTTTGCATGTACATGTGTATAGAATGCACTAAGGACAGTGCATAAATAAGCGGGAGGGGAATGTAATGTCCCTAATTTGAACCATTTGTAATTGTACATATAGGTTGGTGAGTATTGGTACCAATTGTAAATGTAAATGTACATATAGGTTGGTTAGTCATTGACACCAAGTTTTGGTTTTTCTCACACCTGAGTAGTGCGCGAGAATTGTTATCAAGTATGGTTTGGTAAGAACCCTTCAGTGGCACATGTCAAAGTATTTGGCTGTGATGCATTTGTGCATGTTCCCAAGGAAAAGAGGAGCAAGTTGGACAAGAAGGAATTCAAATGTATTTTCATTGGATGTAAAGAAGGAATGAAAGGATATAAGCTCTAGGATCCTGCATCAAGGAGAACAATGTACAGTCGAGATGTGGTATTTAGAGAAGTCGGAGGTAAGTCCAAGCCCGAGGAAGTTGTTCAGACTGAGAATAATCATGATACGGCACGGTTTGAACTAAGGAACGAAGAAGATGATTCAGACGAGTCGATTGAATATGAGGAAGAGGTGGAACAACTGACTTTGGTGATAAGGAGGTCAAAAAGAGTAAGAAAACCAGTTGAAAGGTATAGTCCGCCAACTTTCGTTCTTCATTCGTGTTAACTGGCATCGACGATGAGCCCAAGTCGATCGATGAGGCAGTCGACTCAACATAGGGTAAACTCTAGAAGGACGCCATGGTTAAAGAGATGGAATCCTTGTACAAAAATGAGACACGATATTTAGTCAAGTTACCTAGCGGAAGAAATTTTGTTGATAGCAAGTGGGTGTTCAAGAAGAAGATGAATGTCACAGGACAAGTCGAGAAGTTCAAAGTTTGACTGGTAGAGAAAGGATATTCCCAAGTTGAGGGAGTCGACTTAGGTGAGATTTTTTCCCTTGTTGCAAAACTAACTTCCATTAGAGTACTAATGTCTTTGGCTGCAACATTTGATCTAGAGGTAGAATAGATGGATGTGAAGACAATGTTCCTACATGGGGACCTGGAAGAAGAAATCTATATGAAACAACCTGAAGGATTTGTAGTAAAGGGAAAGCAAGAGTTGGTGTGCAAACTCAAAAGATCCCTTTATGGTCTAAAGCAATCACCAAGGATGTGGTACCAGAATTTTGACACATACATCCTTAGTTTGGGATTTGTGAGAAGCAATGTTGATCATTGCATATATTCCAAGGAAAAGGTGGGCATTTCATTTATGTAGCTTTGTATGTCTATGACATGTTATTGATTGGAAACAACATGGACGCAATAAAAGAGGTGAAGAAGTAGTTATCCTCCAAGTACAACATGAAGGATCTTAGTCCAGCTAACTTCATTCTAGGAATGGAGATTAAGAGAGATCAAGCAGCTAGAAAGCTCTGGTTGAATCAAATGAAGTATATTGAAATAGTTCTGAAATGGTTCAACATGCAGGATTGTAAATTGGTGAAGGTGCCAATTCCTGTTGGAGCAAGGCTTACTGTTGAACAGTGTCCAAAGACACAATAAGAAATATAGGACATGTCATGTGTTCCCTATGCAAGTGTGGTTGGTAGTCTAATGTATGTGATGGTCTGCACTTGACCAGACATTGCCCATGCAATGGGAGTATTGAGCAGGTACATGTCGACACCTAGAAAGGAGCACTGGACAAATGTCAAGAGAGTATTCAAGTATTTGTGTGGCACGAAGGACTATGCTATATGATACCAAGGAAAGGCTGGAGCTAACAGTGGTAAATTAGATGTATATGGATTTGTCGACGTCGATTGGTCTGGAGATCTAGATTGATGGAGGTCAACCAGTGGATATGTCTTCAACATGTTTGGTGGAGCAATAAGTTGGATGAGTAAGCGATGGGCGATTGTAGTCTTGTCAACAACAGAAGTTGAATACATGGTGACCACTCATGGAAGCAAAGAAGTGGTATGGCTTCAAAGGCTGTGTTCAAGAATCGGGTTTGACCAAAGAGCTAGGAAGGTAACTTGCGACAGTAAAAGCACAATATTTCTGGCAAAGAACCTTTCTTATCATTCAAATACTAAAGACATTGATGTACAATACCATTTTGTAAGAGACATGGTGGAAAGTAACAAGGTGCTACTGGAGAAAGTAGACATGTTGGAAAACATAGCAGACTCGTTGACCAAGTTTGTGAGTGCTGTGAAGTTCTCTTGGTATAGAGAGGAAATGGGCATTGTTGCCCTAGGTCTGTGAATGAAAGTTCGTGAATCTCCTATTTCAGCAAAGAAGACAACAAGTGGGAGAATGTTGGGTTGTTATATTCTTTGCAATAAAAGTCTAGTCGAGGTGAATCGACTGACGGTCGAAGGTCGAGGTAGATCGATAGCAGGTCGAAGTCGAGGTAGAATGACAGCAAGTCGAAGGTCGAAAGAGTTGACCGGGTAAAGTTGAAGTTGAATATATTGACGAAAAAACAACCAACAAGAGGTCGAAGTGTCGATGTGAGATGACTGATTAGAGACCGAATTAAGGTCAATTGGTAGTCCTCTGGTAACCCTACTTGGATTTGACTATAACAAGATCCCAGGATTTGCGGGATCTGTAGCCAATGATATGCATGGATCTACAACCATTTTTGGGCACCAATATTTAGGGTTTTTCCTGTTGTAAATCCTATAAAGAGGTGTGTTGTAAGGCCGTAAAGGCTAATGCATGTGTAAATCATAGGTTGTTGGTCATGCATATGTAAGTTGAATTGGCTACAGGGTTGTTCTTGCGCAGGAAAGAGGGTATGATGTCGATTGTCTCTTAGGTGTGGACCAAGGTTAGACATTTAACCTTTTATTCTGATTGAATGAGACAACAAGGGAGCAGAACGCTCAAAAGAATGTTGGTTTTCTCGATTAAGGGTTTCCAGGGTAAAATCTTGGTGTACTTTGTGATTGCTTGTGTCATTTGCATTCTTGATTAAATTATTCTTCTCTTCTGCTAGGATTAGTGTGTAAGTGTCTTTCATTTCCTGACAAGTATGCTTGTGCGTGCAGTTGTAGTGAGTAACTTCCACTATTTTTAGTTGTGTTAGAAGAGGAAAGCATGGGTGGCACAACTAAGCTTGGGGTTGTGCGCGTTACTTCAAGTATTTATGCACAGACCAATGTTATAGAGTAGAGTTTGTGCACTACATTTTGGAGTAGTGTTGCTTGGTAGTAAGCTAGGTAGCATTACAAGTTGGTTTCAAAGCATGGTATCTAGCTAGGAGGTTGGGTATGTTACAGATTGGTATCAAAGTAGTTTGGTAACGAGGTTTGTTATAGATTGGTAACGGGGTATGTTACATTATGGAATTAGAGCAGTTTGGTAACAAGGGATGTTACAAGTGATGATGTAGGTGATCAATTTACCAAGTGACATACTGTATCCAGTACCTCTACCCAAAATTCATGTGATAAACCTACACCACTGAGCACATTTGTTTCCAATTTCCATCAACGTCCTTTTAATTTTTTGCAACTTCATTATGTTGAGGTGTGTATGGAGTATTTTTTTGCATTATTATTCTACACTTCTTAGAAAATTCTTCAAATTCATTTCCGCGGGACTCTCCACCATTATCTATCCTCCACACCTTTATTTTTTTTCTCTATCTGGTTCTCTACTAAAGCCTTGAGCTCTTAAAATTTACCAAAAGCCTCATATTTATTTAAGAGGAAATAGACCCATGTGTTCCTTAAGAAATCATCTAGGAATGAAACATATTACGTAGATTTACCAAGTGATGGAACAATATATATTCAAACACATCATTGTGTATCGACTCCAAGATTCATTTTTCTCTTGTAGCACCAGATGGGAATCTCACTCAATTCTATTTACCATATATTCAATGTTCACATAAATCAAAATTTAATGAGAAATAAAACATACCTTCAACCATGTCTTTAACATGTAAAGCTTGAATGCCCTTCTCTCCAATATGTCATAGTATTTGTTGCCATATCATTGCCTTCTCTCTAGGGATAGTTGGGATCATGTCTTCATAAGTGATATCCTTAGGAACAACAACAATGTTACACCCATTATTAAAAGTGCTTCCCAACAGCCTATATAGAGTTCCAATCCGAACTCCTCTCATCAATACCATTCCTCCTTGA
This sequence comes from Picea engelmannii, assembly GCA_009831015.1. Lineage (NCBI taxonomy): Eukaryota > Viridiplantae > Streptophyta > Pinopsida > Pinales > Pinaceae > Picea > Picea engelmannii. The sequence goes on along the minus strand of ML840489.1, from coordinate 44,864 downwards.
ACAATCTTGCATGTTTCCTTTTCAAATACAATATGCATGCGTGCATCACCCATCTTACTTACAAATATTAGGTTTCTAGCTAGATCTAGAATGTGCATAACCCCATGTAGAGTTCTAATCCTTCCATCTTTGAGCAACAACTTGACCCTTCAATGTCCTATGATTTTGGTTGGCATGTCATCTCCTAGGAAAGCATCACCTCCATTGTACTTTTCATATTCCCAAAACCACTCCCTGTGAAGAGCCATATGAAATGAAGCACTAGATTCAATCAACCATACATCATGATTTTCATGTGTACCTGTAGAAGCCAAGTAAACATCATCGACTTTCATGGAGGTTTTTGTTTCTGTAGAAGGATTATCATAAGATCCCTTACTTTTATCAACATTCTTAGATCTGCAATCTTTCTTGTAATGCTTAGCTTCACCATATTTCCAACATTTCCTTGTAGATTGTCTTGGAGATTTATATCTACCTCTAAAAACTTATTTTTTCTCTCTTGGGGATGACCTCTCATAAATAAAACATCCTTGGCCACACCCTCCATGGGTTTTCTCCCCATTTCCTTTTATAACTAGAATGCAACTACATCCGCTAACTTTAATGTGGATTTAGTGATACTACCAATTACTACAACTTGATTATCCCAAGAGTCTAGCAAAGAACATAGCAAGGGAATACACTTATCTTCTTCCTCCATCTTAACATCAACAAAGACAAGTTGACTTACTAGAGTATTAAAGGAATTTATATGCTCCATCACAGAGTCACAAACATCCATCCTAAGATGATACAACTTCTTTCAAAGAAACAACATGTTTACCAAGGATTTTGATCGATACAAATTCCCCAACTTCTCCCACAACTTATTTGCAATATCTTCTCTAGAGACATTCAACAACATCAAATCTAAGAGGTGGAGTCAAATTGTACTTCTTTCCTTTCTTTCCAACTTTCCCAATCTTCTTTCGAAATACCAATAAGTTTTGTGCACGGATCCACAGTGACCCATTATTCTTTATTTACAAGCGAATCTTCCATAACTCGAAGCTTTGGTTGTTAAACTTCTTTATTTATTTTCTTGAACTAGTTGTCATTTTCTTTACACGAGATATTAAACTACGCAAAGATCTCACTCAAGCAAAGGTTTATCACACACCCAAGATAGCCTTGCTCTTCATAGAATTAGGTAAACCATAATAACAAAGGCATCTCCCTGAAGCTAATAGCCTCACTTTGATACCAAATAAAGAGTTTGGTAAACCTATGCAATCAAAGCAATACTAACATAATTTGAAACATAAGAATAACAATGGCACATACACATAATACACAAAGATTTACCCCAAAAACCCTTAAATGAGAAAACTTGCCTAATAAAGAGTTGTACCACTCTCTAACTCATAGTATTAATTTCACCATTCACAATACAATATTTATTTATTCTGCAACATCCAAAACCCTAATTTGTTAACCCTAATCTAGTCAATTAATGTGTAGAAACGTCATGTGATTACCATAATTTCAACTCATTTGAAATTCATTATTGTAATGGTTGTCTATTAGTCCCTTTTGCCACCACATTTATGGCCCACTATGAAATTGTAACACCCATCTCAATTAAAGTAGAACTCATTGCTTTATTCGTGTGATAAGCTCTGACAAAAATACCCCATCATTGTATACATCAACTTTTGACAAATTCTTCATGGCCATATAATCTCTATTTGAAACAATAGAACCAAAGACCATAAAAATACTTTAACAATGGTCTATGCACTTTATTGTTCCTTCTTCCTACTTGAGTTCAAGAATTTAGGGAATTTCATGTCTCAAGTGTGCATGAAGACCTAGGCATTAGAAATAGGGTGAGACCCATACAACATGAATTCATGCCCAACAAAAACAAATTTCTAAGCAAGAGGAGGACTGCATAAAGGTTTTACCTATGGAAACAACTCAGATAGACACAGGGTCCAACAATAACAATATATTTCGCTACTAGAATAGGTAATTATATTCTTCCATGCAATAACACCATTAGCATAAATCCAAGACAACAAAGTAAATTGAATGAGTTGAATGAACCTCTAGTGACCATGTCAGGTCATTAGCTAATTATAGTATTCTTTAGGTGGATTCTTAATTTGATAAGGCATGCAACTTATTCATTATGTAATTTGGGTTGTGAGGAACACTTGCATTTTTAGGGGTAATGTCAAATTCTAAGTCTTTTGTTAGAACTACAATTATTTTATTGTAGCAGTTAATCAGTTGCTATGGAGATTCTCCATACACGACCTAAACTTAATGAAAAGAACTTTGCTACAACAAAGATGCAAGGATTTTGTTAATATCAATTCTTAATATATGTAAGGATTTTTTTGATATCAATTCTTATATTTGAAACCTGAGATACTTATGAATTTGTTATAGATCTTCTTTAACATGAAATATTATTATCCCTTCTTAGAGAACATTTGTCCCATTAGTATATTATCAACATCTTACCTATTATTATATATTTCATTCTATTAGATACATAATCCTTAGGGATTGAGGTTCTTTGTAAATATTATTTAGGAGAAATATGAAGAATCATAGGTGAATAGGAAGAGTCATTCAGACTTCTTGGAAGATGAAACCAAAGGTTATCCCAACTTGTATTTATGAATGTCTCATGTTAATGCAATGGATTCAAGTGTGGAGTTACTTATTCTCTACCCATACTTGGCCTAACAATGGTATCAGATCATGTTTTAACTCCATGATTCTCTCCTCCCGCATACAGAAACACCTCTCGGATTCCCTTATGTTTGTATGTCCTGCCATAAGCATTACTCCACATTCTTCATCCCTGTATGTGTTAGTCTACCATGTGCACCCTCATCTCTACCATTTGTAGGTGTTAGGGTTTCCTCTCTATTTGGTGCGGATTCCCTTGGTTTCAAACATAGCACAGGAGAATGGAAGGCGACCTAGGTGTTTCAATATCGCTATGTTGCACCTCTTGTTGTGATCCCTCACCCTTTCTTCCAAGATCTCTCAGACGACCTCATTAATATGATTATGCAACACCTCCCATTGATCCAATGACAATGAAATGCCTTTCTTTCTAGGCATCTGCTTCTTGTCCTTCATATAAAACTCGCGAATATCCACACAAATATTTCCTTGCCACATTCTCAAAGAAACTATGTGATTCCTTGAAAACTCGCAAATCTCTATTGCACCAGTGTCATCCGAGACAAATATCTTCTTGGTTTTATTCTTCATAGGAGACTCACCATCACCGTCAGAATCATCGGCCCTATCATAGTTTTCCTTTCGCTTCCCCCATTTTGACATGTTCATCATCCAAAATGTTGTAACCACTCCAAAACCTATCAAGGATGACTATCTAGAGAAAACCTCTAGAATATATTTGTATTTCGGATTTTTGAGGAGGGTTTCATGGGCCTCGGTTTGAATTCGTGGAGGCTCATTTTATGACAGTGAGGGTCAAAATTCAACCTGGGAAATGTCATGTTCTCAAGAGCGATACATTGGAATTTTTCCTCTACAAAATCCTCTTTGTTTTGAGTGAGCGAAGTCACTCCATCTTCTGTAAACAAGTCAACTTGTAGGTTTTAATTTTATAATTAGGTATCACTAAGCTACAGTCCTTGATACTTGGAAGCAGATATGTCATTTAAAACTACATGGTAAATGTCCTCTACATGAATTTTAGTGTGTTTAAATGTAAGGGATGGGTTGGCCAAGGACATTGAGTTGCATTCACGAGGTGTTACGAGGTTGCAACAACTGGATTATGAAGGAATTCCCTTTTGATGTCATCATTGCCATGAATATGGATATACTTTTAGTGACTACTCCAAGCCTTCCCCCCATTTGTAGGGCTGGTCCTCCGCCCCACAGTTCAGAAAGAGGAAATTTACACATGGGAAGATTGTCTGAGGCTCGAGTCAAGGTTCGCAACATGACTCCTCTGACAAACTTTTAGTAACGGGTCAGCTAGCTCAGAGGGATCGGTTCATGGAGACAGTCGACGAAGACTTGGTTAGAGGTCAGGCAATCATTCCAACCTCGGGGGGATCACAACATGTTGGAGTTGCACTACCTCCAACACTCACTCGACCGCACCCAGGTCCCTTTGGTATGATGTCCTCTTTTCCCTCATATATTTCATTTATCATTCATGATTTCTCCACTCTGCATTTACTTTACCTCCCTTCTCTTAGAAATCTCTTGTTCCCCAAAGATTTGGAAAATATTCTCCCCTCCCCTATGTGGCCCTCTCCCCTCTTGGAATGTTCCTTGGTCCATATCCCCCCATCCCAACCTAGGGATTCAGAATCCTCCGAAGGTTGTCCTTCAAAAGAGAATGTTATCCTTTATCAGTTGAGGAACCGAAACATCCCTTGTGGTGTTTCATTGACCGCCACTACTCTTGTTTTGGGTCAGATCCCTTCTGCATCTGGAGTCAAAAAGGGAAGGGGAAGGAAAGCACACTTGTCGAAAGCCCAATCTCGGGCTCTATTAGACATTTCTACTAGTAGACAACACTCTATTTTGGGGGCCCTTAGAGCATTGCACGCCTTGGAGGGGGGGGCTACATGAAGATCCTCTCCTTCAATTGCAAGGATTTGGTGAGCCCATCAAAGAAATCCGCCCTGAAGAGTTTGGTTTCCTCGAACCAACCTAGTATTATCCTTCTTCAAGAGACCCTGGGTAATGAATCAATCATAGTTCGGATGTTGGAATCTTCTTTATCCCTATGGAAGTTTATTGGAATCGTTGAGAAAGGTCAATCTAGTGGTTTTGTGTTGGGATAAAATACTCGATCTTTTAAGGCACTTAATTATCGGGCCCTGCATTCATGTATTGGAGCCGATATCTTAACAAAAGGATTGGAGATGGTATTCCAGGTACTGAATGTGTATGGGCCTTATTCGGATCGAGCTCCCTATTGGGAAGCTTTGTTTAAGCAATCCCCTTTGAAGGTGGATAACCTCATTAAAAGAGGGGATATGAATTTTCTCTGGGAATGGCAGAAGTTTGGGGCCCTAATGCCAAGCCAAATCCTCAGGCCGAATTTTTCACTCACCTAATAATTGACAATAAGCTAGTGGATATTGACCCTATCAAATTACTTCCAACTTGGAGGAACAAGAGGTCAGGAGTGCACAGAGTGGAAAAACGCTTAGATAGATTTTTTCTTTCCAGAAATATTTTGGAGATGCCACTACAATTTTGTCATAGGATCGAATGTGGTGGGGAATATGATCATTATCCTATTTGGTTGGACATGACTAGTGGGCCAAATAAACCTGACAACCCTTTTAAATTCAGTACCTCTTGGATATTGGATGAAAGTTTTAAATATCTTGTCAAAGAGACATGGATTCCCCTTGGGCCTCAAGAAGACAATTCGTTGGCCATTCAATTCATAGAAAACCTTAAGAAGGTCAAGAAGGTTGTAATAGATTGGGCTCGGGAAAAGAGGGTAAAAGATGAGGAGGAATTGAAACTCTTGGAGGACTAGCTTGAATTAACTCATCTCTCGGTTGATGGAGGCTTCCTTTTGGATGAAGCAAAAGAAAACTTAAAATCAATGGAGACTAGATATAGAAATTTATTGGCTAAAAAAGAGGCTACCTGGAGGGAAAAAAAGTTGGGCAATATGGCTAGCTAGCAATGATGAAAACATGAAATTCTTTCAAGCCTATGTGAAAGGTAGGCAATTTGCTAACACAATCTAGAAATTAAGAGATAGTGAGGGAAGGGAGATTTCCTCCTTCAAAGGCCTTACCCAATTAGGAAAGAATCATTTTCAAACCTTGTACAAAGTTGAAGAAAAAGTAAACATTGTGGATATAATGTGAATGGTGATGTTCTTCCCTAGATTTGTTGATGAGAAGGGAATTAGAGACCCTTTTGCAGAAGTAACGGAAGTTGAATAAAGGAAGTTCTACATGGATTTCAAAAAGACAAAATCTTGGACGTGGATGGATGCATGGTGGAGTTTTATTTGGAGTTTTTTGAACTTATTGGCAAAGACATGCTAGCTGTGGTAGAGGAATCTCGGGTGGCAGGCCACATTCATCCCCCCATTAATTCAACGTTTATTGCCCTCATCCCGAAAACAGATGACCCTCACTCCTTCGATGATTTTAGGTCGATATCCCTATGCAATGTGTTGTACAAACTGGTGGCAAAGATAATTGCAAGAAGAATAAAGATTATCCTTTCAGAATCAGTGTCAAAGGAACAATTTGGGTTTCTGGAGGGACGTCAAATTCATGAAGCGATTGGGGTAGCCCAATAAGGTATGCATACTTTGAAGATCAACAAAGATAAAGGGGTAGTCTTGAAAATTGATCTCTCAAAATCCTATGATCATGTCAATTGGTCTTATTTGCGGCTTCTTTTAACACACTTGGGTTTTGAAGTTCCTTTTATTCATTGGATTATGGCTTGCATCTCTTCGGTGTCCTTCTCAATTTTAATCAATGGTGCAACATCTCCTTCATTTAGATCTAAAAGGGGCCTAAGACTGGGTTGTCCACTTTCTCCCCTGTTGTTATTTCTAGTGGTAGTGATCCAAAATGGATCTAAAAAGGCCAAATATTCAAAGTTCTCGAATCTGAACGAAACCATCGTCATCGTGTTAATTCCGATAGTATATTCTTTTTCAAAAATGGACTCCATATGGCGAAGATATCACGTTCTAAATTTTTCTCCAAACAAAAAAAAAGTCAAAGGTCAAAGTCAATAGTCAACTGATGACGTCAACAACATGGTCTCCACACGGCAGGGTGACATCATTCGTATGGATGGTGACATGGCAGCATCAAAAGCTACCACGTGGCATGCATATTTGTCATTTTCAAGGTTGAGTTGGCATGGTATGGAATTGACATGTTGTTGTATGGACGACACATGGCAGGCTCTGATGAGGACACGTGGCAGTACGACAGAGGGTACAACTAACTGTGTAGCTGAGTTGGCGGTTGACTGGACCGGTGACTGTGCAACTGACTGGGTTGGTACAAGCCATTGGCAGGGTGACACGTGGCTCAATACAATGGTGCCACATGGAACCCTGTAATGTTTGATGGGTGTTATATATGCACTAAAAAGACACTTAAAAACCCTTAATTAAATTGTCAACCCAGGGTAAGTAAACTTAGAGTTGTAGAAAAATATATGCCAAAGGTAGAAGGTTGGTAGGAGTATAGTCTAATTAAGGAAGGCAACTATCTAAGGCTAATCTACTCAAGAAAAACTATCTAATGAGAAAACCCTACTAAGCAACTTGAAACTAGGTAACCTAAGTACTTTTGGGTCAAGGGTCGATGGATAGTTCCTAAGAAAGCAAATGAAAACTCTGTGTAAAGAAAACTAGTTTAACAATAAGCTAAAGCAAACTACTAAGCATAATAAGCAAATGAAAAAAGAAAACTTCTTTAACTTGCCAACCTACATTCAATGAGCAACTACCCTATGAAAGCAAATAAATAAGCAAGTAAGCGAAAGCACCTATCTAACCTATTAAAGCAAATAGACAAGTAAGCAAAGACACTTAACTAACCTACTAAAGCAAAAGACAAGTAAGCAAAGCCAACTAACTAACCTACGATTGCAAAAGACAAGTAAGAAAAGGCAACTAACTACTGCAAGCAAAAATTCTCATTGAACAATTATCTAGCCTAAGAGGCAAGTGGATTAAATGCCTAATGCAAAACTATTTCTCTTGCATGAAAGGAAATTTAAATGCTCAATGCAATGCATGAAAGGAAATCTAGTCTATTGAGAGCAAGAAAGACTAACAACTAATTCTTGAGCAAACTGTTATCCAATCTATCAAAGCAAAGTCTATCTATCCTATAGCAACAAATAAGACTATTTCCTAAGCTATGAAAGCAAGAAACTATATCTATAAAAGCAGGAAAACTATTCTTTTAACTTATGACAATTCAGATATAATGTTGGTGGTTGTGTGAATGCCTTCGGTGGTGACGGATGATATCTCGATGACACTTGACAACAAAGGACAATTCCAATGGTATAAGCTCAACACTAATCTTGATGGCAAAATGAAAGGTGTGGAGTAAACAATCCAATGATAACTTAGCCATGATAAAAGTAATGTTAAATACCCTGCATATTCATGTATAAACCATCAGCAACATAACGAGATCATCATTATTTAACTAATAAATTTAATTGCATTTTGATCTATGAAAGGAAATTGCGTAAAAGAAAACTATGTTATGTCTACTCTAACCATTCAAACTGCAATAAAGAAATAATTAAAAACAGAAATTAAAAATTGATATTAAAAAGTAAATTAACAATCTATATTAACCAACAACTAATTAAATGAAATCTATATAAAACTGAAGTAAGCAAGCTGTAACTAAAAACTGGAATTAAATCTATCCATTCATCAATCCTTGTCAGAAGAAAACCCAAATTAAAACTATGTTCTGTTCTAATTAAAAATCTGTTCTAAACTTGACTGTAAAATTATAAAAGAAATCATCATTTAACATCTACTTTGCACACGGGGTTAGTATAAAGAGAGAGAGAGAGAGACTTTCTAATTGCACACAAGGTTAGTATAGAGACTGCAAGCCTGTTCCAAATCTATAAAATCAATGCATGCTAATATGTATCAACATCTAACCTGCAAAAGAGAAGCAAAAACAATTAAGCTACAACAAATTAATTAACTAAATAAAACTATACATGTACATGAAATAAGAAAGAGTAATTAAAATAGGAATTGCATAAACAGATATAAGAACAATCACCAGACTACTGGTGGGCCCCCCAACAAGTCGTGGCTACCTCCTACAAGCACACCACGAACTTAACAAGGCGAATTCACCATGAAAGCTTGAAAACGCAGTTCTGGCGCAATTCTGGCAATGTAAAATACCAAAACAGAGAAAAATGAATTTGTCTCTAATATAATGGCTCTTCTACTTGTTTAATAATCTTATGACCATCCTATAAGTATTTATAAGCTTACAACCCAAGTGGTCGGCCACAGGAGGGTCGAACCACTTCTAATTTCAGCAAAATACAATAAATGATGCCTTAATAGATAAAACAGAGCAAGCCAATAATCGCCTTCTTTGGACAACTGAAATTGAGTTGTATGGAGCTCAGTAGCTGGAAGGATTAAGGACAAACAAAACCCATGTTCCCGATTCTCCCAACACTGGCCACCAATGCCATAACCGCCAACTCGCCTTCCATTTTTGTGCAATACAAAAAGTTGGAACGAGTGTCGGAACGAGTGCCGGAACTAGAAACATAGTGCGTTTTTTCCGTGTAACACCAAAAAAATGTGAATTATCTCTTGGAAAACATAAAACATGATGAATTATACTTGATTCAATCATTAAACATGAATTACACGTACCTTATGGTGATCATACCATTTTATCATGAAATTCTTCAAAAAGCTCCTTTAAAAGATAAAAAAACACATATGTACATGTAGCAAAAATGTATAATAACCATCATGAAAGTGATCATATCCCGGGCCCAACAATGTCCCCCACCTCTTAATGAAGAATTTTTGAGAAGACTTAGTGGCCTAGGCATCCCCACTAGGCCATAGTCTCACACTGAGGGGAAGGGTCAACCAAACTAAGGCTATATTCTTAAGTTGACTTGATAAAAAGGTGAAAAAGAGTTAAAAGATAACTCAATGAAGGAATAGAAGCGATGGAGGTTGAGTTAGGAGCTAACCCTAGGGGTTAACTTAACTCAATAGGGAAATAGAAGAAAAAGTATAAAGAGGAGGTTGGGGCACACCTATTATTCATTATGGATTTTGGTATTTGCTTGTTGATGCTCTTGAGCATACAGTTTTTAGGGTTTTGATATTACAAACCCTAGTGAGCAATTCAATGGTGAAATATTCCACTCACTTTGATCCAAGCTTGGTCTCGGGGATGAAATACTCCACCCACACCATTCTATCACCATCATCTATTCAAGAGGACTAGCAGGGTCGTACCAGTTGGATCAGCAGGGCCATACCAGCTAAGGTTTTCTTGCAGGGGTGCACCAACTATTGAGGAAGAGTTCGATCCAGCCTTTGGAAGAAGCTTGAGGTGTTTCCAGCATTAGGGTTTTGCTTGCAAGCCCTTTCTCATCATTTTGAGGGCTTCTTGGAGGAGTTATCACGTCCCTATCATCTACTGCAGGTTGGGATGATTTCAGGTTGAAGGGTATGACTTGTGATTCAGTATTTCTCATATCTAGAAGGCTAGAGGCTAGATCTGACCTTGAGACTTCTCTCAAGTGCTTATAGATGCCCGATCTATCATCCGAGAGAGTTTCAGACTATTCAGAGCCCACATTCAGCTAGGCCATACTATTGGCCATATTCAAGGTTTCAGGAGGGTCATGCCATCTTAGGGTTTCTACAGATTGGAGGGGAAGCTTCAGTGTTTGGGTGCCATACTTCATGAGGAGACTTCCAGTGTCTTGATCTATCATTGAGGAGGGTTTGGTAGTGCTTCGTCTTCAGGAGGGTCGAGCCCTTGGTGCTTATTGTCTTCAGCAGGTCATACTAGCAGTCAGCAGGGCCGTACCAATTGCTTGAGGGTTAGGCCGAAACCCTGGTTTTGCAGTTGAGCATTCATCTTCTATTATAGCCCTTGGGAATCTTGATTTATATCTCCAGGAGCATTTTGTATGCCGCTCCATTATTGTCTTGAAGCCATCTACTTCAGATATGCTTCTCTATCATATCAGGTGCTTGCTTTCTTATAATAAAGTTCAGTTATTTGCTTGCGGTGCTTATCTTTTGTAGTGTTGATGATCTTCATATGATTACAATGATGCTTGTATAAATCTATGGCTGAATAACTGAATAAACCCTAAGGCCGAAATGTTCAAGGCCAACCTGCATACACAACAGATAATAATCAAATCAGTAATTAGTTAGTGACCGAGCAAAAAAATGGCTTGGGATCATTACAATGGTATCAGAGTTTTGATCCTCCAAACCTGTGGAGGATTAGCGCATGTAGAGGTACAGTGGGATATTCATGGGTAGAAGGAAGAAACAACCCAGTGAAAAAGAAGTCGAAATGGAGGGTTCAAGAGATGACCATGAGCCATAGGGCTTGGCCTACTTATCAGTCGAATTCCATAAGACCCTAAATCTTACAGAAAGAAACCTGGTTCATCACTTGCAGGAAATCCAGGAGACAAACCGAAGGGAACAGGTCGAAACCATTGAGACAATAGAGGAGGAGATCATAGGACAGGACAATACGACTGAGGAGAAATCCACCTTGGCATCTATCAGTGGAGTGCCCAAATATAACACCTTCTGGATGAGGGGAGTCTTGCAAGGACAGAAGGTATCGGTTTTGATTGATGGGGGAGCCTCACATAACTTCATTGATTCAACATTGTTGAAAAGGAGGCATATACCCACAGTAGAATTTGAAGGCTTCAAGGTGGAGGTAGCAGGTGGAAGCACCATGCCTTGTGACAGGTACATTCCTGGTATGAAGCTCACATTGGGTAGGCATGAGCTAGTACAGAACGTCGATGTCATGGACCTCCCAAATACCAACATCATCCTTGGAGTTCAGTGGCTTAGTACGTTGGGGCCTATCACAACCAACTACAAAACCATGGAGATGTCATTTGCAGAGGAGGGTGGACGAAAGGTAATGCTCCGAGGCATGACAGGTAATGTTGCAAAGGTAGTCACGGCCAAGAGGATGGAGGCCATCTTCCAAAAAGATGAGATAGTATACGCAGTAGAATGTAGGATTTCAGCATATGTGGATGAGTAGGGTAAGGTTCACTACACCCTAGAGATCCAAGAGATCCTTGACAAGCACCACAAGGTGTTTGGACCAATTCCTCCGGGGGTGCCACTAGACAGGGGGTTTGAGAATATTATTGACCTAGAGGAAGGAGCTAAACCAGTCATCACCACGCCATACAGGCATCCGAAGAAGTACAAAGACAAGATAGAGAAGGCCATCAAGGAACTTTTGGACATGGGGCACATCAGGCCAAGCACTAGCCCTTTTGCTTCTTCAGTAGTGCTAGTTAAGAAGAAGGATGGCACTATGAGAATGTGCATCGACTTCAGGGCCTTGAATAAAAAGACAATAAAAAACAGGTACCCGATACCAAGGATTGATGAGCTACTAGATGAACTACATGGAGTTGTATACTTCACAAAGATTGACCTTAGTTCTGGCTATCATTAAATCAAGATGAGGGATGAAGACATCTCAAAAACAGCTTTCAAGTGTCATTATGGCCATTATGAGTTCTTAGTGATGCCCTTCGGGTTAACCAATGCTCCTGCAACATTCCAATCTTGCATGAACCATGTGTTCAACAAGAAGTTGAGGAAGCACTTCTTGGTATTTTTTGATGACTTGCAAATTTACAACAAGACGTGGGAGGAACACCTTCGACATTTGGATCAGATTATGTCAATCATAGAGGAACAATCACTATATGCTAAGGAGTCCAAATGTGAGTTTGGAATGACAAAGGTGCTTTACTTGGGGCACATCATAGGAGCAAAGGGGGTACAAGTACATCAAGAGAAAATTAAGGCCATTATGGAGTGGCCTACTCCTAAGACACTCACAGAGTTAAGAGGATTTCTGGGCATATGCACGTACTACAGGAAATTTGTCAAGGGGTTTTCTCAGTTGTGTGCACCCTTGACAGATTTGACTAAGAAAGGAGCCTTCAAATGGAATGAGGAAGCTCAAATGACGATGGACAAGATGAAGAAGGTGATGAGCACGTGCCCAGTCTTAGCCCTTCCAGATTTTGGCCTGCCTTTCACCTTGGAATGTGATGCATTAGGAGAAGGGATAGGGGCCGTACTAATGCAGAATAGGCACCCTCTTGCCTATGAGAGCTGAAAACTCAAGGGTCCCGAGCTACTCTACAGCATTTACAACAAAGAAATGTTGGCTATCATGCATGCACTAGCCAAATTCCGGCAATATCTCGTAGGTGCACGGTTTATGGTCAAATCAGATCATAACAGTCTTAAATACCTATTAGAACAGAAGGATCTAAATGAGAGGCAGCAAAAATGGGTAAGCAGAATACAGGCCTATGACTTTGACATTGAATTTGTCAAAGGGAAGAACAACGTGGTGGTTGATGCATTGTCTAGGAGGCCATCCATCTTTTCCATGACAGGTGTATTGGTTGATTGGAAGGACCACTTGGTGATGGAGTATGCAAAGGATCAGTTTGCTTGTCAACTATTGGATGGACAGGTATAGGATGATAACTTCATAATTATAAATGACCTCATATACTACAAGGGCTGAATCTTTTTGGTTCTTGGATCGGCCTTCATGGCCAAAGTGTTGTAGGCGTGTCATGACTCACCAATGGCAGGTCACCAGGGGATCAGTAAGACGTACAGGCAAGTAAGAGAGAGGTTCTCATGGAAGGGCCTCAAGGAGGATGTAATAAAGCATGTAAAGGAGTGTACTACATGCCAGATGAACAAGGACGAGTACACTCACCCAATGGGATTACTACAACCCTTACCCATTCCAGAGCACAAGTGGGAAAGCATATCCATGGATTTCATCACCAGGTTGCCAAAAACACAAGGGAAGTACTGCATTTTTGTAGTGGTGGATAGGCTGACGAAGTTTGCACACTTCTTCTCCATATCCACAGACTTCAGTGCAACACAGGTGGTCGAATTGTTCTTCAGGGAGATTTTCAGGTTGCACGGCCTACCCAAAACCATTGTCAGTGACATGGATAACAGGTTCATGATTACCTTTTGGCAAGAATTGTTCAGATTGGTTGGTACAACTTTGACCCCTAGCACTAGCTATCACCCTCAGACAGATGGACAAATCGAGATAGTCAACAAGTGGGTAGAAGGTTACCTCAGGAATTATGTAGCAGGATAGCAGAAGGTGTGGGCCTGGTGGTTGCATTTAGGAGAGTACTGCTACAACACCACCCAACATGTGTCCATAGGCATGACACCATTCAGAGCCTTATATAGCTACGATCCACTATCTTTTGTAGAGATTGCTTTCGGTGACAACAGGGCACCTATGGTACAGGATTGGGTACAGCAGAGCCAAGACATTCTTAGGGAGTTGAAGGATCATATATAGAGAGCACAGAACCAACAGAAGGTCCAAGCAGACAAGCACAGAGTTGAGTGTACTTTTGAGGTTGGTGACTTAGTCTATCTAAGGCTCCAACCATACAGACAAGCTTCGATAAAAAGAAGCAGAGCAAAGAAGCTACAACCACGTTTCTTTGGGCCTTACAGGGTTAGCAAGAAGATAGGGGCCATAGCTTATGAGCTGGAGCTCCCATAGGGCAGCAGGATACACAATGTCTTCCATGTGTCTTGCCTAAAAAGGGCCATCGACCAACACATCACGCCCATCGAGATACTACCTCCCATGGACGAAGAGGGGTAGCTTGTCTTGATTCCGGAAGAGATACTAGAGGTTTGGGAGAAGAGGCTCAGGAAGAGAAGAATCAAAGAGTACTTGATCAGGTGGAAGGATCTACGCATTGAGGATGCCAGGTGGGAAAATGAACAAGTGGTAAAGGAAGCAGGTTTGGAATTGCTTGAGGACAAGCAATTTCTAGCAGGGGAGACTATAATGTCCCCCACCTCTTAATGAAGAAGTTTTGAGAAGACTCAGTGACCTAGGCATCCCCACTAGGCCATAGTCTCACACTGAGGGGAAGGGTCAACCAAATTAAGGCTATATTCTTAAGTTGGCTTGATAAAAAGGTGAAAAAGAGTTAAAAGATAACTCAATGAAGGAATAGAAGCAATGGAGGTTGAGTTAGGAGTTAACCCTAGGGGTTAACTTAACTCAATAGGGAAATAGAAGAAAAAGTATAAAGAGGAGGCTGGGGCACACCTATTATTCATTCTAGATTTTGGTATTTGCTTGTTGATGCTCTTGAGCATACAATTTTGAGGGTTTTGATATTACAAACCCTAGTGAGCAATTTAGTGGTGAAAGATTCCACTCACCTTACTCCAAGCTTGGTCTCGGGGATGAAATACTCAACCCACACCATTCTATCACCATCATCTATTTAGGAGGACTAGTAGGGTCGTACCTGTTGGATTAGCAGGGTCATACCAGCTAGGGTTTTCTTGCAGGGGTGCACCAACTATTGAGGAAGAGTTCGATCTAGCCTTTGGAAGAAGCTTGAGGTGTTTCCAGTGTTAGGGTTTTGCTTGCAATCCCTTGCTCATCATTTTGAGGGCTTCTCGGAGGAGTTATCATGTCCCTATCATCTACTGTAGTTGGGACGATTTCAGGAGGAAGGGTACGACTTGTGATTTAGTATTTCTCATATCTAGAAGGCTAGAGGCTAGATCTGACCTTGAGACTTCTCTCAAGTGCTTATAGATGCTCGATCTATCATCCGGAAGAGTTTCAGACTATTCAAAGCCCACATTCAGCTAGGTTGTACTGTTGTCCATATTCAGGGTTTTAGGAGGGTCATGCCATCTTAGGGTTTCTACATATTGGAGCGGAAGCTTCAGTGTTTGAGTGCCATACTTCATGAGGAGACTTCCAGTGTCTTGATCTATCATTGAGGAGGGTTTGGCAGTGTTTGGAGGGCTTCGTCCTCAGGAGGGCGAACCCCTTGGTGCTTATTGTCTTCAACAGGCTGTACTAGCAGTCAGTCGGGTCGTACCAATTGCTTGAGGGTTAGGCCGAAACCCTGGTTTTACAGTTGAGCATTCATCTTCTATTGCAGCCTTTGGGAGGCTTGATTTATATCTCCGGGGGCATTTTGTATGCAACACCATTATTGTCTTGAAGCCATCTACTTCAGATCTACTTCTCTATTGTATCAGGTGTTTGGTTTCTTATAATAAAGTTTAGTTATTTGCTTGTGGTGCCTATCTTTTGTAGTGTTGACGATCTTCATATGATTACAATGATACTTGTATAAATATGTGGTTAAATAACTGAATAAACCCTAAGGCCGAAATGTTCAAGGCCAACCTGTATACACAACAAATAATAATCAAATCAGTAATTAGTTAGTGATTCCGAGCAAAAAATTGGCTTGGGATCATTACACACCCTGGGTTAGGCCAAAAAGGGTCAAGTAAAACATTTGGTATGCACCTCTATAGGATTTGAGCCCTTGACCTTCGGGTAGACAACGACCTAAACCAGCGTGCTAACCATAAGGGTGCAAGTGTTTCTTGCTAATACATGTGGCACAAAACCTTTTTGTTGTCATTTTGTGCGGGTGTTATAGGATAGCACCCGGTCGGCGAGCCTAGCCCGCCCACTGATTCAGAATTGGATCTCGAGACCAAAATGGGTCCAAGAAGACCTAAAAATAAAAGTGCTCAGAATGGATTCAAAATAGACGTGTGTGTAGGCCTCGTCGATACGAACCCAATGCAACATGAACGGGCTCAAACGAACATCGTATGACCAAGATATCGCGGTCTGTTCATTTTGCCAAACAGGGAAAATTCGATGATTGTACAGTCCATACAGTCTGTATAGTGCCACGTGGTAGCTGACTGTACAGGTTGTATGGTCATACAACTGACATGGCAGGGTGCGTTAGCATGCTGATGTGGACAGGTTGTTGACTGGGTAAGGACAGGTGGATGAATAGGCGATCGACACGTGGCATGATAAGCACATGTGACCAAAGTCAGGGGATCAATGGGGGCAACGCATACTTGCTGGCGCTTGACCACATGGAGGCACCCAAGTGACCAGGAGCCAGTGAAAAAGGGGTTGCGCCCTTGATTTTGGCAGAAGTGGTTTTATTACTATGTATTAAGATTTTTATTGATATTATTCAGCAGTTTTGAGAGATTTTGGCTAATATTGGGGGATATTGGACCCTTTTTTGAGGCTAGATCTTGGGGAGAAGTTGGGAGGTTGTTACCAACTTCAGGCCTAGATAAACCAGAGGTTCTTGAAGCCATGAGGGAGGTTCAGAACAGGTTTATGCTAAAGAATTGTTGAGCCAAAGTCATTTTTATGTAGGGAAGCCATTGAGGAGAGCACCTTTGCAGGACATTTATGGGAGCTTCGTTCATCCGATTTCAGTGTCGTCAATTTTGTTGGGTTCTTGAGATCTCGTAGAACAAGACCAGATTAATTTGTAACATTTTTGGAACTATTTTGATGTACTTTTAAATCTTTGAACATAAATAAGAAAGCCTCGCCCACTGAGACAAAGGCCCGAAGACGTAGGCGAGATTGTCGAACTCCATTATCACTTTGGTGTTTTATGGTTTGTTGTTCTTCATGCTTATGTTTAGATATGTATATTAACTTATGGCTGCTATGTCTCCTATTTAATTCTTCCTCTTTCATTCATTTCCTAAATGGTAATTGAACTCATGCAAATTAACTCAACCATTGTCGTTTAAAAGATCTTTTCGAATCAAGTGGTATCAGAGCTAGTTGACGGTTGGTTTTTGAGTTTGCATGATTACCAAGGAAAAGTTGAATCATGGTGAAGGCGAGCTTGTTGAAGAGAATCCATTGATTGGATTTAGAAAGAGAACTTATCAAAATGAGAAGATGGCATCGGAAGAGGGACTTTCTCATGATGAGAAAGAGTTTTGAAAGACTTTCTTCGCCATGTCGAAGATGATGAAGGTTTTTTATGAGGATTACTTGGAACGGAAGAGACCGGTTCTAGGTGAATCTTCAAAGGTAAAAAGTGAAGAAGGAGAGGATCCTCCTCAAATTCCTCCTTCACCTCCTTCTTCTCCTTCCTCTTCAAGTTCAAGTTCTAAAAGCACCGCAAGAAAACATGTCCATAAACATAAACAAGAAATGCCTTTACTAAAACTTGATGTAAAATTTGAATTACCCATGTATGATGGTGAAGTCAATGCAAAGAGGCTTGATAATCGGGTCAGATAGATGGAGGTTTATTGCAGTGTGCAACAAATCAAGGATGAGGCAACTCAAATAAAGTTGGCATCACTTAGACTTGCAGGCACAACACTCATCTTGTGGCAAAGCAAGTTGCAAAATGGCACGCAACAAGTGGGTAATGTATTTCCATCATGGCAAGTTTTTGTTTCTGCACTTAGAAAGCAATTCTATCCTTTGGGTTATAAAGATAAGGATTTAATTGAATGGCAAGCTCTTAAACTAAGAAAATAACAAACAATGCAAGAACACGCAGATGGCTTTTGTAAGATGGCATTGATGTTATATATTCCTTTACATACCCAAGAAACCCTTATGAAGTATATAGGAGGTTTACTTGCACATATTCGAAACATTGTATTTATGTTTGGACTTACTAATCTTGATGAGTTTTTTGTTCAAGCAACAAACATTGAAGCAGGGGAAACAGGGGTTGGTGTATCAGGGGAATCGTCTTCAAGAAAAGAGGACAAAAGGAACTGGAATGGCAAGAAGGCAAATTCAGTGGCAAGAAAGGAAGAGAAGCCCTCTTGCAAGCATTGCAAGAAAGAAGGGCATGATGAGGACCACTGCTGGCAATTGCATCCCGAGAAAAGACCAAAGTGGTTCAAAGAAAGAAAAGGGAGGCAAACAGTTGCAACAACAACATGACCAACAGACTTGGGATCGGATTCGGGTGATGAATCCAAAGTCTCATTGGTTGGTTTGACAGGTAAAATCGGTGATGGATTTGATTATAGAAGTAAATTTTTTCACATAAGGGTCATAATGAGACATACTAAGGTCGACACATTGATAGATAGTGGATCTCAATATAACTTGATTTCAGAGGAATTGGTTAAACAATTGGGATTAAACACGCAAATGCATCATAAGCCTTACACACTTAAATGGATAAACAACAATCATCAATTGCAAATAACGAAGCAATGCACATTAAAGTTTGCAATTTAATCTAAGTTTGTGGACGAGGTAACATGCGATGTGGTGCCATTCAATGAATGTGGAATGGTCTTAGGCAGTCCTTATTTGTATGATTGCAAAGCAATCTTCTACAGGGAACATAATCAATATCACTTAATCAAAGAAGGCAAATAATATGTGGTTCATACTCATCATTTAAAGGAAAATAAATCTCTTCAAACAATGGAACAATTAAGAAAGGTATCTCATGCAAGCAACACACTTATAATCGTTTCAAATCAAGTAATTGATCTTAAGCAAGAACAAGAGATGATTGTAGAATGGATGATCAATCACACTTTGCTTCAAGATAAGCTAATGTCGTGCAAGTATTACAAACATATTAGCTCATTTGCAGTCATATTTCTGATGTTATTATTAGTAATGTTGTCAACATGGATGATAGTGGCTTCAGTAAAATGTGACAGAGTACAAGTGGCTAACAATATGTTGTCAGTTTTCATGGTTGTTTTACAGTTGATCTTGATGAGACAGATGCATAGGACAGAGTTTAAAGACAGAGAACAAGTTGGGTGGCCTATCCCACACTTGATGATTGGTCAGTAACCTTTTGGAGGACCAAAAGGTGTTTAGTGGGGAGGTTTGATCTAGAATTGGATCTCGGGACCAAAATGGGTCCAGGAGGGCCTAAAAATAAAATTTCTCATAATGGCTTCAAAATGGACGTGTGTGTAGGCCTCGTCGATACGAACCCAACACAACTTGAATGGGCTCAAACAGACGTCGTATGACCAAGATATCGCGGTCTGTTCATTTCGCCAAACATGCAAAATTTGATGATTGTACAATCTGTACAATGCCACGTGGCAGCTGACTGTACAAGTCATATGGTCATACAGATGATGTGGTAGGGTGCATTGGCATGCTGACGTGGACAGGTTGTTGACTAGGTAAGGACAGGTGGACGAACAGGCTATTGACACGTGGCATGTATTCGTCGAATAGTGCGGTGCCGCATGGCCCAGTCTTAGGCTACCATGGGGCACCCATCCATTGGCTAGCAATATTTGGAAAACTTTGTTTGGGTCTATGGGATTCGAACCCATGACCTTCGACCAGGCGAATGGTTTGGCAGGGCCAGGCTACTATCCTTCCCACACTTTGTTTCTTAACCCTTTAGCGCATAACATATATTTGAATTTGAACGAGGTGTAATGCGGGCAGAGTTAGGGTTGGGGCCTAGCCCCAGCCCTGAAGCGAATACCATGTGGCTTATTGCTATGTCCATACCTCGTATAACGAATGGCATGGGGATATGTGAATTCAGCCCTCGGTTTCGGCGTATCCCATATTACTCGGACATATACACTTGGCGCGGGGGATAAGGGGTTAGCCCCAGTTGGTCGGGCTAGCCCGCCGACCAGGGGGCGTAACCATGAGCTACACCATCAGGATACAACTAATATTTGTGCATGGAGGATAAGCCTGAGGCCACGTGGGCCAAGCACATATGACCAGAGCCAGGAGATCAAGGGGGCCAATGCATAACTGCTAGCGCCTGGCCACATGGAGGTGCCCAAGTGACCAGTGGCCAACAAAAAAGGGGTTGCACCCTTGATTTTTGCAAAAGTAGGTTTATTACTATGTATTAAGATTTGTATTGATATTATTCAGTAGTTTTGAGATATTTTGGCCAATATTGGGGGATATTGGGTCCTTTTTTTAGGCTAGATCTTGGGTAGAAGTTGGGAGGTTGTTACCAATTTTAGGCCTATATAAACCAGAGGTTCTTGAAGCCATGAGGGAGGTTCATAACAGGTTTATGCTGAAGAAATGTTGAGCCAAAGCCATTTTTATGCAGGGAAGCCATTGAGGAGAGCACCTTTGCAGGCCATTTTTGGGAGCTCCGTTCATCTGATTTCAGTGTCGTCAGTTTTTTTGGGTTCTTGGGATCTCGTAGAACAAGACCAAATCAGTTTGTAACCTTTTTGGCACTGATGTGATGTAAATTTAAAGCTTTGAACAGAAATAAGAAAGCCTCACCTACTAAGACAAAGGCCCGGAGACGTAGGCGAGATTGTCGAACTCCGTTATCACTTTGGTGTTTTATAGTTTGTTGTTCTTCATGCTTATGTTTAGATCTATATATTAACTTATGGCTTCTATGTTTCCTCTTTAATTCTTCCTCTTTCATTCATTTCCTAAATGGTAATTGAACTCATGAAAATTAACTCAACCATTGTCGTTTAAAAGATATTTTCGGATCACCGACCAAGGCGCTTTAACCATGAGCTATGAGTAACGACCAAGGTGCATAGGCATATAACCAGGGCTGAAGAACATGGGTGTGAAACCATTGGGGACTGGTTCTAACACGACCAGGAGCTGACAAAAAAGGGGCGCACGCCCAATATTTTGCTGGAAAGTGGGTTTTTAACTTTAGACAGAGGATTTTTTTTATGATTTTTAGCTTGATTTTGATGCATTTTGGCCCTAAAAGAGGAGATATGAGCCCAGGAAGAGGCCCAAATCATGGGTGGAAGTTGGATTTCAACCCCCAACTCAAATCCTATATCCAACCTATTTTCCATGAGAAACAAGTTCAGAATAGCAGAATGATGAAGAATTTGTGAAGTCCAAGCCATTTTTATGTAGGGAAGCCAGGAGAGTAGCTAAGCTTTGGAGGCCATTTCTAGGAGTTCTACTCCACTTTTTTCAGTATCGTCTGTTGTGTTGATTTCATGAGATAGAGAAGAACATTTTTGTGTCAGCCAGAGAGTAAATTCATGTAAAAATCAGATGTAAAATTTGATGCATTGAAGAGATAATGAAGAAGCCTCCCCCACTAAGACAAAGGCCTAGAGATGTAGGTAGAGTTGTCGAACTTCGTTATCAACTTATGGTGTCTTAAATATGATTATGGTTTATTTTATTTACTTCTTTATGTACTGCAAATTATATTCTTAAGCTTCTTCTCTTTCGTATTAAGTCTTAATTGGTAAATTTACACATGCAAATTACTTAACGAATTCATTTAAAAGATCATTTCAAATAAGGTAGAAAGCCTCAATAGAGCCCTTGATCATGCTACTAGGAACAGAGACTTCCATGGCATAAAAATATCTCCAAATATATAGATTAGACATCTACTATTTGTGGATGATGTTCAGATTTTCTACAGTGGGGATCCGGGGGATGCAAAGAAACTCATTGAAATCCTTTCAATTTTCAAGAATTCCATAGGTATACAAATAACCAGGGCAAATATTCACTCACTATTTCTAGTACAATGGACATTGAGGTTGTTGTTTATAAATTATACTTTCCATTTCGAGTTATTTCATTACATAGTAGCCTAAAATACCTTGGGTTTTATTTAAATCCTAATTGCTACAGGAAAGTAGACTGGTTCTGGATGCTAGCCAAATTGGAAAAAAGGTTAAAAGGGTGGAGTTTCAGGTGACTCTCTAGAGCCGGAAGTTTAGTCTTAACCAAATTTGTTCTAGAGGCCATCCCTATATATTGGATGTCCTTAGCCTGGATTCCGAAGGGTGTTTTGGAAAAGGCATAATGAATCTGCTACAAATTCATATGATCAGGTTCCCACGATCAACAGACCCTCCAGTGGGTAAGATGGGAAAGGTTGGCCTAGCCTAAGGCTTTAGGCGCCTGGGGCTTAAAAAAAAAAAAAATCCCTTGCCTTGGAAGAAAAAGTTTGTTGGATACTCAATACTAGCCCTAGCCTATGGAAAGTAGTGATATAACACAAACATATTTTGCAAGATTCCCTCAAGACTTGGCTTCGAAATCTAATAAAATCCTCTCCCAATCACTCAATAATCTGGAAAGCAGTGATAAAATCCTTCGATGTTATTGGCAACGACTTAGCTTGGATAATTGGAAAGGGCACTCAAGTGCATATAGGAGAGGATCCATGGTCAGGAAGTGGTAATTCCCACATTCTTCCAAATGAAGTTCTGGACAAAATTCATGATTAGGGGATCTTCTTTCTCTCCCAAGTTGTTGATCCTATTAGAACATCGATATGGTAGCAAGGATGGAAATCTACCAATCAACTTGGCTTGGAGGGGCCTCTTTCCCTTATTTGGGGGAATTTTACTCGCGCACTACAGCCATCCCACATAAGAATTACCGACAAAGACGATGAATTAGTATGGAAGCGCACCCCTCATGGCATATATACTCCCAAGCTAGGATACACTCACCTAAGTATTGACCACCTTCAAGGAGAACCAAGTTGGTGGTGGAAAGGGCTCTGGAAGATGAGGTGTCCTCAGAAGGCCCGTATTTTCATGTGGTGTGCACTTTCAAACAAAGTCCCTATGTGGGACAACCTAATGAAAAGGAACTTTTTGGGACCTGGATGGTGCCTTTTATGTAAATATGCACATGAGTCGGTGTTCCATATCTTTATCTTGTGCCCCTTCTCAAGTTAGACTTGGAAAGAACTAGCGGTTTCCTTGGGGAAAATCTACATTTGGGAGGGGCCATCTATGGAGTAGGCCTGGAGAAATTGTACCCTCTCACCAAACAACAAAAGGATAAAGGCTCTTTCGTTGCTTGCTTGCTGGGGAATTTGGCTAGCTAGGAACTCTGCAATCTTTCATGACAAGATTTCAATTCCTGATATTACTGCGAAAAATGCATTGAGTATTTTAGCCCATTTCCCTCAAGACAAGGATACTTCAGCAATTAGGGTGATCCAAGCCAAACAAATTGATTCCTCTACCCCTTGGGCATCTTTTGATGGAGCTTCACAAAGCAATAATCAAGCTTGCGGTGGGGGAGCCCTTCTTTATTTATCTTCCCATCATTTATTCAAAATCAAAATGGGTCTTGGACTTGGGACCGATAACTCTGCTGAACTAATGACCCTAAAATTACTACTAGTCTTCATAGGAGAAAAGTGTGTCAAGTCTATCCAAATCTTTGGGGATTCGATGATCGCAATAAACTGGATTCAAAAAGCTCAAAATTGCCAAAATTTGTTTTTGCTCCCTCTTTTGTAAGAAATATTTAGGCTACTAGACTCATATGATGCTTTTTGTGTGAAGAATGTATACAGGGAACGAAATTTTGTTGCCGACTCCTTATCAAAAATTGGAATTCATCTCCCATTTGGTCAATGGAAAATTTCTGAAACAAGGGACCAAGACTTCTTTGAATTTTACCACGAGCCTTTTATCGATGAGGTACAAAGTCAGGAATGATGATGAGAATTTTAATGTGAAAAATCATCTCCTGTTGTCATGGGCCCTCCTTTTTGTAAATGATCTTGTTGATATATAACTGCAAAAATTTTGTGACTTTTTCAAGGTTAGTGATGCCAGTTTTCAATTCTTTTAGTTGCTGGTTATTTTTGTAATTATTTTTGTCGAAATATACAAGGCATAATATTATGCACGGTCCTCTTTCTTTAGGTTCATTGCAGTCCCCAGATATAATCTGGTTCTTCTTTGGTTGCCTTCTACTGACATCCAATGTCCTTGGATGCTTATGCTTTTAGCACCTACAAAATGTAAATTTTTCTCCTTTTGGATGAATAAAATTTACACATTTTTCTGAGGAAAAAAAAAGAAAGTATATAATATGCATCGATACATATTAAACAATGCATCGGTGCATATTAAATATATTCACACTAGTACGCCTTCTTGTTTTAATCCCACCAAAAAAATCCTTCGTTACGACTTATGGTTACCCAAAATTTTCAATTATAATGAACATTTGCTAAAACCTCCACTATCAATATCGAAGGATTTTTTGATGATTTTGCCCAATATTATAACACTAAAAACCTCTTCTAAAACCTCCACTAAGTGGTGTTTTCCTTGTACTGAGGGGTGTGTTTTTTATTTATGAATATTTGGGTCACTTATGAATTCATGAGATTTCACCAAATAGGTACCACATTATTACCTGTCCTATCCATTTTTGGCTCAATCATAGAATGCCCTTTTTTTATTATTAGGAGTTGTAAGGATTATAACCCATAATAATACATTAATAACATTTTACCAAACTTGATGCCATTACTCTTTGCAATATTTTATGAAACAATGTCACCCCTTTGAAACCATTTACAATATTGTCCACAACCACATACACTTAAACAAAAGAGACGATGTCCTTGATTCGTTTGAAGTATCCACAAGTACTTATTCAAAAGTTACATATATGTAATAACCATCCTCAAAACTCTCAACAACCTAAAATAAGTCGAAGATAACTATACCATTATGTTTTGCTATATTCTTATGAGGATGGGAAAGTTTGGTAAAATGATTGTGGCCAAGTTATTTGGTGCCTTGCAACTTCAATCATGTATAACTACTAGTTCCCATGGTAGAGTAATAAAAGTCATAGCGATTACAAGAAATTTTATCATTTTTCAATATACCATAATGATCTTTGTGCTAATTAGACTTCTTGGAGGGATGGAGAAGGTGACCATCGAATAAGTGATCTATTTTTCTACTCAATCATTCAAGTTTCCAACTTGTTGTATATTGTAGCTATTAAACTATATCATGGCAGGGTTCGCCACTATGTGACCCTTGCTAACATCGATCACACAATTTGATAGGAGTTATGCATGACGCTAGTTCTTGGAATTAGATCATAGTTTAATATCAAAAGTTTTTTTTTTCCACAAAAAAAAAAAATCGTATTTTTATTATCAAAAATAAACATATGAGTCTCATATGCTATGGCATACCATAATTCCCCAACAATCCTATATTCTTGTCCTTACATTGCTCAACTATTCTTATTACCCAATGATTTAACTGTCCAAAATATTAACACTATTACATAATATTATATAATTGTGAAATAATCACTAAACATTATGAACAAACAGAAAAGCTAATTTCACGTCAAAAAGGATATGTATCTTGAATTGTTGACTTCATATCCACACATTCTGCCTAAATTTGAAAGTATCCCCTTCTTTGAATTCTGCTAGGAAGACTTCTCTGAATGACAAACTAGGCCCCTCCTTGGATAATGCATCTGCTTGAAGTTTCAATTCTTGGAAAATGTGGGTTATGGAGAAAAACTCAAAAATTAAGACTATGTACTTTAGATAGAGTGTCAGATATTTTCGCTCCAAGTTGTGGACCTATTGTTTACCCAACATCCAAAGGAGTCACCGAAAACTTGTAATGATTTCAACCCATAATCGAAAGCTCTTTTTAATAGCAAATTTAAATCCATAAACTATGTCAAGTTATTTGAGCCCCAACCACAATTTGTTTTCATGGTAAAATAACATGACTCAGAGATAAATAAAACCACCCCTAGGTCGCATTGATGATCCACCTCCCAGCTAGCCCCCTCGAAGAATCTCCAACTGGTAATTTTATCAATCCATGGGTCACCTACCTGTCGTGGCATCCGAGAGGTGAAAAATTCTTGAGAGTATTAAAGAGAGCAAACACTTGAGAGGAAACTTGAAATGTTGGAACCTCTCTATTAGCGAACATTATGTTATTGTTGGACAACCAGACACCCCATAAGACTATAAATGGCAAAGCTCTAAAAGTTTTAAGTTTTTTTTTGTCGAACCAATCCTTAAGACAAAGGACCATGCCATCCTTTTTCCACAAATCCCTTTGTTTTATCCATTTGCTAAGATCACTCTAGACTTGCAAGATGAATGGGCACTAAACAAAAATATGATGTGTCGTTTCCTCCACCCTTCTACATATGATA
Organism: Picea engelmannii; assembly: GCA_009831015.1. Classification (NCBI taxonomy): domain Eukaryota; kingdom Viridiplantae; phylum Streptophyta; class Pinopsida; order Pinales; family Pinaceae; genus Picea; species Picea engelmannii. The sequence continues at coordinate 18,228 of ML840489.1, read as the reverse complement.
CAAAAACTAGGACCTTGTATATTCCTTTTATGACATGCTTCCTAGGTAAGCACTTTATTATTCAATGCAAGCCACATAAAAATCTTGGTTTTCTTAGGAACCTTAATCTTCCATATCCAATTCCACCACTAGAGTTGAGGTTCTTGTGTGACTGATACAAAGGAAAGGTACTCGTCTTTCACTGTGTAATCCCCTCCTACTTTATTTTTGGCCAAAAGAGACTATTTGGCTCCTTTCGAATCCTCACACGAGCTCACTTAAGTTCAAATATAAAATCATCCCACTCCCTCTTCCAATCCCCTTCAAGACCTAGATCTCTAGTTGACTTCCAAGCCTATATCCAGATTGTGGAATTGACTAGATCATAGTAATATTTGAGAGATATTCTATTTTTCATATGCAAAAACTCTATTAGCTCAACTGAAAATATAATATGATGATCAAAACCCACGATTGATCCAGTTTCTACTCGCACCTCTTCCCCATTCCCAACCTACCAGCCAAGGTACCTACCTATAATCGAGAAACGAGAACTAGAGCCTTCCAACGTGTCAATCCATTTTTCCAATTCTTCTCTTCTCTTTGTATCCATGTAAGGACCAAGTAAAGTTCTAGGTACTTCAATCTAATCAAATCATTTCACAAATTCTGCTTAGATATAAGATTCCAAACCGACCTACTAGCCAATGCTTTACCAAAATCATGAATATTTTTTAGCTCCCAACCTCCTTGCTCCTTAGGTCCAATGATCAATTTCTAGTTAGTCCAATGAATGTTTTATTTCCCTTCCTTGCCACTCCAAATAATGTTAAAACAAATAGTTCTAATATTTTATAATACCCCTTTTGGTATGAGTACCAAAATCTTCCAATATATTGGGATTGCTTCCAATACTGCCTTTACCAATGTCATGACCCCCTCTTGACAACCGACGGTTACACTAGAAGTGTATACACTTTTCCACCTTCCCTATAAGACAATGTCAGTCCTGTTTATTATAAGCATTTGGCTTGATAAGGTATCCCATATACTTAAAACCATCACTGAGATCGAAATCCTGAAATTGAAGCAAATCTAAGAGTTCAGATTTTGATCTATCATCCACTCGATTGAGACAAAGGATTGACTTTTTTGTATTATCACCATTCTTGTAGCCAATTTAAACAGACATAATGTTTCCTGAAGTTCCTGACCCTCAGAAAGAGTTCCATTTGTGAACAACAACACATCATCAACAAATAATAGATGTGTCAAGGAAAAATCGACACCCACCTTAACTCCTTTTAGTTTTTCAGTATGCTTGGCCTCTAAAATTGTGCAACTTAATCCTTCTGCTACTAGAAGAAAAAGGTATGGAGATAAAGGGAAACATTATCACAAACCCCTACTTAGAGTAAAGAAAGGAGAAGTTGTCTTGTTTACTAAGACTGCATATGAGACCGACTCTACACATGCCATGATCTAGTTGACTAAATTGAGTGAGAAATCGATATGAATAAGGAGCATCCGTAGATACAACCAACAGACACAATCATAATCCTTGGACAAGTCTAGCTTCACTACCATCGCACTCAAATTCTTTAATTTTATACCGTGAAGGCTCTTCTGTGTGGCTCCCACAACATCGTGAATTTGCCTTCCTTCCAGATATCCAAATTTCTCTAGAGAAATGACTTTGGATAACCACCTTTTCAACCTCATTGTCATAATTTTTGCATTATTTTACACACCACATTGCACAACGAAATTGGCCTATAGTCCCCAAAGTATGTTGGCTTGTCAACTTTCAAAATCAAAGCTATGAAGGTGGTGTTAAAATTCAAGAGAATCTTTCCTTGAGTTTGTGCCTCCTCCACTACTCTCAGCATGTCCCACCCAATTAGGTCAAAGAAAGCTAAAAAAAATCAATCATCCATCCTTCCAGGCCTGAACTTTCCCCTTTCTTAAAAACTGACATGATGCCTTCCAATTATGCCAAACCAATCTCGGTAAAAAGATTCTCATTGTCATCTGATGAGACCAAATGAGGGAAATATGAGCATAACTTTATTATCTCTGCCAGATTTGCTCCTTCTTGTTTTTTATAGATTTTTTCAAAATGTTGAACCTCTGCTTGAGAAAATTCCTTGAAAACCCTGACACGTGCTCCATCCTCCTTGGATATCTCCCAGATTGTATTCATATTCTTTTAGTGGTTGGAAAATCAGTGGAAATATTTTGTGCTTTCATCACCTAAGTCTAGCTATAACTTTTTGTTTTTAATCTGCCAATCTGCTTATCTTTCCTGGAGAAGCTTCGCCTTCTTTGACTCTAAGCCTGTATACTCTGAGAGCTCTTGATCGGTAAATACCCCCTTAGAGTTGTTGTTATATAGGGAATCAATAGTGGCCTTGTAATACCCCAGTTTTGAGTCCCTAGTTTAATAATGTAATTGGTTTATTTGATGAAAGGTCGAAGTGCCTATAAAATTCAAAGGGGTCAGAGTGCCTCTGAAAATGTAATGCTTTGAACCTTTTAATAATAAGAAGTACATCGTTGGATGTAAGATGGTCAAGGACAAGAGTTATAGTGGGCTATGATTCCACAAGAGAGGAGGGAACCACAGGGCTAAACCTTTATGTTTTGTTTAATTAATTATCACCCATGTTTGTGTTGGGGGGCATATGAGGGGGCGCATGAGTCTCTCGGGAGACCACACTAGCCTCGAGGAGCCTTGATATTTAAACCATGTTCTTTATTGTCTTGGGGGTTGGTCCATTTCATTATGAACCAAATTCATTTTGGCGTGATTCATCTCTAATTCTCTCTTCTTACTCATTCTTGTTTTTCTCGGGTAAAAGAGGAAACAATTGCATAAGGAAATCATCCATGGTTGGTTGGTTGTAGGAATCACTTTTGTAATCCAACAAATGAATTAATGCATGAGTGCATGGATGCATTGGCATGATGAGAAACCTTATTCACATCTACGAATCTTGAGAGTTTTAGCATTGAGATTCTTGACCAGATGCACTAGAGCCCTGGAAAGAAGTGGACATCCTGAGGGATTGCATGGTAATGAAGGGGGTTCATTGTCTTGGGTGGTGCAGGCTTGGGGGAAGAGAACTAGTGTGCTTTGGATTTATATGTGTTGAGAAAACATTGAGAGCTTGAGTGTTGACTGTTTTGGGAAGCTAAGTGTCGCTCTGGGACCCATCTTTGTGGATTCATAGTCCTAGCTCAAGGGTGACTTGTTGTTGAGACTTGGAACATTGGTGCCTAAGGTTGGGTGGAACATCCTTGGTCTGCAACCAATTAGTGAATGATATTTTTAAATACAAGTGCTCGATGTCATGGTTTCTTTGCTTGTATATTATTTCCATTGTTTATTATTTATTATCTCTGAGATTATGTAATTGTAATGTGTCTGCTTGTTGGTTACGTTGTGCATGATATATTGTTCAATTCTTTCATATTTTAACATGAATCTAGATGAATGTATGCATTCTTTCATGCACATTTATTTAGTTATTTGGTAGTAGATATCAAATTAGCTCAAGAAGTGTGTTCTTGGGTGTGGTGGGCGCACCCATCTTGTGGTGGTAGCTAGGAACATCAGATATTGTGTCAAAGCATCTTGAAGGGCATTTTGGAAGTAGCATGGCCCGACTTGTTGGTGGCTATATATGCTACAAAGTGGAATCAGAGTTGTTGGTTGTAGCACCGAGCCTTTGAAGGGGCTTGCTACATGATCGGACAAAAGTTGTTTGGAGGCAAATTTTTTCTTTAGAATGAAATTAATGGATATGAAACAACGTCGGGGAGATTTTGGTGGTTCAACGTTGACATCCTAGCCATGGAATCCATGTTCCAGTGAATCTCCATGAACCTAGATTTCCAACAAGCCATCACCTGCTCGATTTGGCATCCGATCGACAATTGTGCCAAGCAAGAAAACCATCGCTCAACCATCATCAATCGAGATTTTGTGTGTGTTATCCGTCGTTGATCTATAATGGGGCAATATTTCTTTATCCCACATGCATGGGGAAAAGTTTTATTGAGTGGTCTATAAGATAAAGGGAACCTTATGTTACCTGTGTTTGAAAAGGAAGCCACAAAACCCTGTTGAGCCGCGCACAATGTAGACTTTTGGCTCGATTGGTCGGTGCCCTGATGAATCGATGGACCGGACCATGAAACCACTTTGGAAAGCAAAGAGTCGGGCTAATCTACCCAGTGAATGGTGCCCAGATGGTTGGTGGATCGAATGAGAGTGAATCGCTCCCTATTGGTTGGATGTTTGCAAGGAGGAGGCCAGTCCATCGGGTCGACGTGAACCACTTTTTATTGGTTAGATGTTTGCAATGGGGGTGGGCAGTGGGTGGATCGGTGGAACAAACTGGACTGGAGCCATGTGTTGTGAGTAACTTGTGAGTTGAGCAGGGTGGACCGGTGGTCGAGGCCAAGTTAGGGCCATGTCATCCAACACATGTGGAGAGGGTCCATGTGGAGGCCATGTTGAACAGAAAGACTTCAGTTGAAAAGGAAAATGCCCAAGGAACTTCAGAAGGACATAAATTTTGCTCAGAGCTCATAATTAAGCAAACGAATAGTTGTTGGAAAGATCTCGGAGAAAGGAAACTAGTTAGGCACCTAGAAAGTTGTTGTGAACAACAAAGGTTACAGTTAACTCAGAAGAATATGAGTGGTGGCATTATGGAAAAAAAATATAATATATCTAATTTTTTCAGTTATTTTTCTAGAGATACATATACATGTTTATTATTTTGTTTTTCCTAACAAAAATTATGTAGCCTGCACACTTTATTGCAAAATTAGGGGTATAAACATATCATTTCAAGCTAAGAATGCAGATTCAAGAAATAGAGGAAGGAGAGGGAGCCTTTAGTCATTAGAGAGAATCCAAAGGTCAAAATATCAGCATTGGAAATGCAAAAACAAAATCTAATGGTCACAGGACCAGAGTGGAGCCATAAACCTTAATAGAGACTGTGAGGAACTTGAGACTGGAAGTGCAAAGTTACAAAGAAGACAATGAGAAGATGATGAAAGAACAAAATCAAATAAATGCCCAAATAGTGCAAAGCCTAAATCAATTGCAAAGACAAGCAAATAATGGATCAAGCTCAAGACAGGGGCAAGAAGATGGACATCATGAAAGAAAATATAATTACAAAAGAGCCAGTCATTCAAGAAGGGCTAGTGGAACTCATAGACATCACTCACCTCCTTACTCAAGAAGGAATTCTTATGCATTTGAAGACTCCATAAGAAGTCCAGAAGTGTCTCATGTCAAACATCAAAGAAGAAGACATGAGATGGACGATGTGCAAGGAGAGTTGAGGACGCTTATGCCACCATCCTTTGATGGTGAAGGGAACGAGAAGATGATGTTGAAGCCTGGTTGCTTGGAATCAAGAAGTATTTTCAGTTGCACAACTACTCCTCTAATCTAGAATCCAAAATTGTTGCATACCATTTACTTGGAAAAGCTACTATGTGGTGGGATAAATTGAAGCAAGTTGAGCACGTTAATGACAACCGGATCACTTGGAAGCAGTTCAAGAGATATTTTTAGGAGTATCTTTGAGAACACTACTATGACAAGAAGATGCAAGAGTTCTTTGAACTTGGGTTGGGGAGCATGACCATGGGAAAATATGAAAAGAAGTTCTTGGGATTGTTGAAATATGTGGGATTTATCAAGGATGATAAGGTGAAGATATAAAGGTTTTTGAGTGGACTACCATCATTTTATAAAGAGAATATTCAATATGATGAGCCCATAAATTTAACAGAGACCATCAGAAAGGCTAAGTACTTGTACGAGCAAGTTAAGGGAAGATACTTTTTGTAGAAGTCCTTGAGGCATAAGAAGAAGGAGAAATTTGATCAGAGGATGAAGGGATTCAAACCCCCTTTCAATAGAAATAGTTGTGATAAAAATCAACAAGATCATTCTACTAAGGATGAATCCAAGAAGGAATAATCCTTGGGAAAAGAGGGAAGACCACCAATCAAATGTTGGGGATGCAAAGAAGATCACATGTACAAGGATTTTTGTCATAGAGAAGACAAAATGAAGACCAATGAAGACCATGCACAACATCCAAGAGGCTACAACAATAGAAGACATGGGTAGAAGTATTCCAAGAATATATGCACCCTTAAAAGATCGACAAGCAAAACAACAATCCCATATGATTGAAGTGGAAGATAAGATCATCAATCAACCTGCAACTATTTTAATTGATTCAAAAGTAAGTCATTGTTACATTGATCCTAAATTAGTGGACATATTACATTTGGAGAAGAAAAAGTTTGAAAAATCAAGTTTGGTTCAGCTAGCCACTGGAACCAAAAGAAGGATCAATGAGATAGTCAAAGGTTGCCTAATAAATCTGAATGGAGTAAATACGATTGTTGATTTAAATATTATACCATTTGGATCTTATGATATCCTAATTGGAATGGATTGGCTGGACAAGCATCATGATGTCCTAGATTGCTATAACAAGACATTTACATGTCTTGATAAAGAAGGAAAATAGAGCATTGTGAAAGGAATTCCGAGACCCATTTTTATAAGGGATATTTCAGCCTTACATCTCGAGATATGTTTTAGGAAAGGTTGTCAATTGTATACTGTTAATGTTTATGCTATTATTATAGTTCTTTGCATTTAAATAGATAAGAGCATAATAAGAACAAGATCACTAAGAAATACACATCCACAAGAGACACAACATTTATCCTGGGAAACCCTCTAGGGGAAGAAAACCCAGCAAAACTTCCTTATCATAAATATCTTATACAATGTTCAAGAGATAACTCAACCAATACAGAAAAATCCTCCTCAAGAGATGCACCACCCTTCTTCTCCTCTCTCTAACTTGTAAATGCAACTTGCCTCATAAGAGAATGAGCAAGTGAACTGTGTGTAAGAAGTGAGGCGCTAGCCTCTTATTTATATCAATCTGGCACGTGTGAAGAGTCACCATCTGGCAGGGTCAACCTCTCACTATGGGTGGGTAAACCCACCTTTAATTAATTCTGGCCCTTATACAAAAGGGGATTTGGTCCTTATACAATTACCGACATGATTAATCCTCAATGGGTATTAATCTAATAACAATAATAATAAAAATGACATGATTAATCCATAATGGGGATTTAATCCAATAATAATAATAACATGATTAATCCACAATGGGGATTTAATCCAATAACAAAATAATAAGAATGCTCTTCGCAGTTACATTATTTCAACACTCCCCCTTAACAAGAAGGGTATTCTTCATCAACATCAGGCGAGAGAGGTCTGCATCATCGGTGGCATCTGGAGGAGAGTATCGTCAATATCATCTTGAACAATTGTCTAGTACATTTACGAGTCATCAGAAGTTTTCTTCATCGGCAGCATCATCATTCTCGAAAGAATGCTATCATCATCTGCATCAAACATGTATCAGTAAAAATGATACCTCATCACAGCACTAGGCTGGCACATCACAGTACTACACTGGCTCAATGTCACAGCGGTTAAGCTGGTAGCTCAG
>ML840489.1:0-10566 GCA_009831015.1 Picea engelmannii | reverse complement strand
CTTCTTATTCTGCACTTTGTAATTGTCCGATGACCAATCCGCAAAAGGGGATTTGGTCCTTATACAATTACCAACATGATTAATCCTCAATGGGGATTAATCTAATAACAATAATAATAAAAATGACATGATTAATCCACAATGGGGATTTAATCCAATAATAATAATAACATGATTAATCCACAATGGGGATTTAATCCAATAACAAAATAATAAGAATGCTCTTCGCAGTTACATTATTTCAACATATACAACACATGTAGAGGTTCCAAAAAAGATGAAAGGGCCAAGCCTTGAATATTTTTCAGTATCGCACGAATTTGAAGATGTATTCCAAAAAATACCTAGATTGCCATTGAAGAGGGAAACATATTTCTCTATCAACTTAGTACCAAGAGTTACACAGTATCAAAGAAACCTTATAGAATGAGCACGCCAGAATTAAAAGGATTACAAATGCAGTTGGAAGAATTGTTGAAAAAAGGGTATGCACACCCAAGTGTTTCACCTTGGGGAGCACCAATACTCTTTGTTAAGAATAAGGACGTAACATTGAGGTTGTGTATTGACTTTAGAGATTTGAATAAAGCCACGGTGAAGAACAAATACCCTCTACCCATAATTGATGACCTCTTTGATCAGTTAAGAGGAGCAAAGATATTTTCAAAGATAGACTTGAGATATGGATACCATTAGGTAAGAATCAAGGAAGAAGACATTAGTAAGACAACCTTTAGAACCAGGTTTGGATGAAATGAATTTGTAGTGGTGCCATTTGGACTGACCAATGCACCAGTTGTCTTTATGTGCTTAATGAATGGCATATTCTAAAATTATTTGGACAAGTTTGTCATTGTATTCTTGGATGACATACTTGTTGATGTGAGGAATGGAAAGTCCTAACTCAAGCATTTTTTAATCTCACCAGGCTAAGGTGAGATAGGCAAGAATGTTACCCTAGGCTTATAGACTGTTCAAAATTATCAATTAGCCCTCAAGAAATAAGTTCTTGGGCTTGATCCTATTATCAAGTTGTGTGCTTTTGTTAAAAAATATTTATGTATGAATGTTTATAAAATTAAAATGAACAATATAAAGAATACATATAATTTGAAAACTAGTAACACAAGTCTCAATTGAGAATAAACTGGACTTTTAATAATGACAGCTTTTCTTAGTTACAACCAAATGCATATTTTCAAACCGCTACAAGGGCATGGACCAAAATATGACTTAGAAGTCTAGGATGGAATTTCAACAATAATACAAAGACAACTGGTGTATGAAAGAAAAATACCAAGACTGAAATGTATTGGATCAACCAAGCCACAAGTTCATCATGTATTGACTCTACAAAATAGTCTTAATTAGAACCGAGAATTAATTCATGAAATCTAATGAAACTAAACAGACTACCAAAATAAATGAATGAACTTATAAAACATGTCAAGAGTCTATGCTTCTTAGTCCTTTCTTCTTTGTCGCCTTTATAATGATCATGTTGTCAACAAGAGGATTTAGCTCTCATAGAACTCATAAAATGAAAGAATGAATATCAAAAATCTCAATTTGAAACAAGAGCAAACCTTATCAAAATCATTTCTCTCTAATTCCTCCTCCTCGTTGTCCTTCCTTTCCTTCTTTTATGCTCTAGAAAGTAGTTTTCAAGTAGTTGAACTACTTTTAGTTACTAAAGTTAAATAACTTTAGTTAATAAATATGACAAGTATTTTTTTATGATAAGGATAAATAATAAATAAATATCATAATAACTAATAGGTGGGGTCCCCTCGTATGTCTTTCTAATTTTCCAATCATCCCCTTGTTCCTCCATAACCACATGTTATGCACATATCATCATAAGAATAGAAATAAACATCAGTTGAAATAATCGATGCCTCATAATAAGTAACACTTGTATCTCCTAGAAACTTATATATAATATGATTTAAGTTTCAACTATCCAAAAAGATACATGTCTCAAAGTCAAATTGATGCTACCATGGAAATAAAACAAAATTAAAAGTCATATTTTTTGTGTGAGGTTGATTGTCTCTGTGCACTACCCTTTGAAATTGTTGCTCTATTTTTTTATATCAAATCTGCATATGCAGATTTCTTCTCTTCACCCTTTGGGATCTCCAGGTGGATGTCATTAAAAGTGATCATTCTCACACTATCTTCGAGTTTGAGTGGAAAGGATTTGATAGTGTAGATAGATGTTTCAGAGGAATATGAACTGACTGATATGGTAGGTCATTATTATCTATTTGGTCCTGGTTTAATAGCCAAATATTTATACTTTTTCAGGAGTTAAGGAGAATGTACATGTGAAGCTACAGAAATAATTGGTTTAACTTGTAGTAAAGGAGGTGGAGGAGGGAGAGGTAAAGACATAGTTGGCCAATGACCAATACCAGAAGAGGGATTGATTGTTGCATTGTTCTAGTCGTCATTGACTAGAGGTTGGGCTTGTACATGAGGCTAATAAGGGATATCAATGATGCTGGGGTGAGCCCAAAGGTCATTAGGCTGAACAAGAGGTATGAATGGTGGCTGAAAAGCAGGGTGTCTCGCAAGGTTCAAGCAACCATTTTAAACTAATTGGTTAAACCCCTCAAAGTTTGCATCAAAGTGTATAGAAAACCTCATCCTTTTGTTTCTCCCTCTTTGCCAAAAGGAATTTGGCCCTCTACCCCTATTTCCTCTATTTCCTCTATTGTCGGACTAGTCACTACCTCTGCTAAAAAAGCTCATCTAATCATCCATTTTTTAACACATATATAATACACATCAAACACCATTTGTCAACATGACTAAATTTGGCTTTGAGGATAACATAACCATGCAAAATAAAAAAGGGAGATGAACAGAAAAAAACAATCCAGGGAAAACAACAAAACTTCTTCACACACACCAAACTTTTCTTTTGAAAATTGCAATATGTTCTAAGAATTTTCACCATATACAAGCCATTTTCCTTTTAACATATGAACATTAAGGTGTATGAAAAATATTCCATGATTGAGAAATATGATAAAGGGATGTTTTGTGAAAAATTATAATAATGACAGGAATGCATGATAAACTATTCAAAGCTTTAATGTATGCATGTATATTTTCTTCATAAAACCAATCAACTTTCAAAACATTCCAAATCATATATGCATGTTGTAAATAATTATTGAATTCTGTCCTTTATTCATCATGTCATATCGTATATGCATGTTGTAAATAATTATTGAATTTTGTCCTTTATTCATCATGTCATTCACTTTTCTATCAATAGAAAAGTCATTTCTGTTTAATCTTTTAATTACATGGATGGGGAACAAAAATAGGAAAAGGAATTTCATGAAAAGGATTTGGGAGTATAGCTTATGAGGAGTGATATGTATGAGAGAAACATGAAAGTCTATATAGCAATCGTTTGAGTATATGACCTCAACCAATTCTCTTTTCTTATGCCATTGAAAAATCAATGATCATAAGTAACATGTCTATCACTCATTTGATCATATGCAAATTGTGTCTTTGATATGAGATTTACTTGTTCTTTTATTCATGTTTACTCGAACAACAATAATAAATGACTAGAAAGATATCATGAAAAATAACATATTAGTTTATTGTCAATTATGACCCTTGTACCTCCCAAAGTAATTTTAAGAGAGTTAATTAAATAATGCCCAATCAAAATATAATTTATTTATCACAAAGGACTACATCTCATAAGCTTGAATCATGGGTATTGTTTGACCCAAATAGTTTAAAATATGCTAGCAACAACCAATGTGTATGCCCATAATCTCAATTAAATCTAACACTCATCGACCCAAAACCATTAGACTTGAGAAAGTAGGACATAAATTTGAACAAAAGAATAATCACCACCGTGCCTTTAAGTAGATACGGGTTTGAAAATGTTGACCTCCAGGTTCAACATTAATCTCGTTGAAAATAAATAATGAGGTGACTCTTTGCATAGCCAACATTTAATCCAAAAATTATTCACAAATATCATGAGCAAAACTGATAGAAAAACCTTGCATATTTCAGATATTCCTTTGTTAGCAACTAATTGTGGAACCCTAAGGTCAATACTCAGATTTTACCCAGAATGGGTTCAAGTTTTTTACTCAACTGACACCCAAAACCCAAAAGCAATCTCTGCCAACTTCAACAATCAATCCAGGTGAATGACAACAAACATAAGGCATTAACCAAACTGAATTTACCTTGGCTCAATCAATAGGATTCAAATTTCAACATGGAAATGGGTTCAAGCTTGTTGGTTTTAATAAACATGAGTGTGAGTTCGAGTCATCCTTTTAAAGTTTAGATGTAACCCAGACCAATACAAATGATAGTCTGAATGAAAAAACATACATTGTCTTGATAAACTCAAGCTCAAAACTATTGACGTAAAATGAATTTTCCCCATGTATGGTCTCATAAACCCAAATTTGGAACCCATCAAGATTTATTCATCAAATTGAGGTGGGTTTTTTTCATTTAATCCATAAACCACTATAGAGCTTAAAATCATAAAAAAAGCATGAAAATGGGACTCTGTTCCACTTGCATACAAATAAGTAGCAAACCCAACACGACTTCTCTTTTGAAAAACTTCTTTGCATAATACAAATAGTTGGAAAGTGAGAATATGAACAGAGATAGACAAAGTTTGAACAAATTATGAGCAAACAACCATATTCTCTTTTATTTTTCTTCAAGAAAAGTTTGAGAGGGAAAAGGAAATATTTCATGCACATAAAATGTCAATCAGAGCCAAAACTTAATCATCATAAAGACAAATGCTCTGCAAGAGATGTGAGATAAGATGTGAACTCATACCTTGTCAAAATGCATTTTTATACCAATGTCAAGAGCCAAGATGGTTACAAAAACTACCTGAAGCAAGGGTTTGGACCAATAAGCAGAGCTTGAGCTCTTCCAACAATAAGAACCAATGAAATGAATCACGAAAAACCCTCAAACTAGCAAGGTGACAGACACGAGACTGTGGAGTAAATGCCCACATCCCATCGTATTCAATGCATGGCCAGCTCCACTACTCAACAAAAATAGAGTATCTTAAACCTCGTGCCATAACATATGCCACATAACTAATATCAACCTATGCCATATGCCACATAATAGGTCAAACCAATCACGAGCTCAAAACATTACCTAGTGAGCTCCAACCACAAGCCTTATCAATATTTCAATCATGGATATTCTTCCCTTGTCACATCTCTCAACTAACCAATTCCACATGCAAATATAGGGTTTAATTATTATCACCATCAATCAATGCCCAGTATCGGGTAACCGATATACCATAGATATAAAAAAAAGGCCTATACCACGCAACCATGACCATGTATGCCACATTTTGTTAACAAATTCAAGCACCTTATAAAATATATACCATCAAATCAAACTTTACCCCACTCAACAACGTATATGTGCTATAGAAATGATACAAAAAAATCAAGTCCTTGCAACTTATATTATCCATAGCATGAGTTATTTCCATAGAGGACTTAAATGATTAGGGCCATAAAACCTTTGACATATATTAAGACTTTGAAATCATAGTTGCTTCATATATATTAGGAGAAAATATGCAATATAAACTTGTTCTTGTTATAACCCAAAGAATGTGATTCTTATCTTCTTTGTAACCCTGTATAACATAGGTCCCATTAATTCTTTGATAAGTGCTTATATCATTCAAAAGAAAATAAGAAGCAATTAAAACTGACTTGTATCATCATGCCTAGACTCTTCATGGCAGTGGAACCTTTACCATCACATTTCTGAAGCAAATATGTACAAATACTGAGAGAAATGATTGAAAATTAATGTCTTGAGTTTTCTTTAAGGGGACCCCACCTACTAATTATATATATCATAGTCTATAGTTAGGCCTCATAATCCTTTGCGGGCTTTTATAATAGGTGACGATATTTTGAGTCAACAATACTTATATATTCTAAGTCAAAGGAAGAACATGAACATCACTTGAGGTTGGTGTTGCAAGTGTTGAGGGAACATCAGTTTTATGCCAAGCCTAGTAAGTGTTATTTTTACCAAGAACATATCCATTATTTGGGGCACATTATTTTAGAAGAAGGTATAGCAGTAGATTCGAATGAGATTCAAGCCATTAGAGGAAAGAATGTTTCATAAGTTAGATCTTTCATGGGATTAGTCAAATACTACATGAGGTTTATTGAAGGATTCTCTAAGATTGCTCATTCTGTCACTTCTTTACCAAGGAAGGGAACTAAGTTTGCATGGACAACAGAGTGTGAAGAGAATTTTAACTTGTTGAAAGAACTACTTACTAGTGCACCTATTTTTAACATTTTTGACCAAAATGAAATTTTTTTGGTTTGTACAGATGCATGAAAAGAAGGACTTGGTGGAGTCCTCACCCAAAATGGACATGTCATTAGTTATGAGTCCAAAAAGCTTAAAGAATATGAAAGGAGCTATGCCACATATGATCTAGAGCTTGCTGCCATAGTTCATGCCTTGAAGATGTGGAGGCATTATTTAATGGAGAAGAAATTTGAATTAAGGACAAACCATAGTGGTCTGAAGTACCTTTTTGAGCAACCAACTTTGAATGCCAAACAAACACGATGGATGGAATTTTAAGTGAGTACGACTTCGACATCAAGCATATCAAAGGGAAAGAGAACAAAGTTGTTGATGTGCTCAATAGAAGAGTACATCTCATACATGCTACAACTATTAGTATGTATTAGTCAGATTTAAAGAGCAGAATTTGGATACTGTTGTTACATACTAGCATTACCTACACATAAAAGAGAGTTTATAGCAAGAGAATGTACAACATAAATTCAAAGGGTATGAGATTAAAGAGGATGGATTCCGTATGCATAAGAATAGAGTTTATGTTCCTAGTTCCGAAGAACTTAGCAACTTGGTGTTAAAGGAAATGCATAATGTTACATATGTCGGACATCCTGGTTACCATAAAACGATTGCAACAATAAGAAGCCAATTCTTTTGGCCTAGAATGAAGAAGGATGTTGCTAATTAGATCACTAGATGCATGGAATGTCAGAGAGTCAAAGCTAAGCATAGACACCTAGCGGGTTTGCTACAACCATTGCCAATTACAGAGAATAAATGGGAAGTGGTAACCATTGATTTTATCACTAAGTTGCCCAGGACAACAAGGAAACATGATTTAATAATGGTAGTAGTTGATAAATTGACAAAGGCTACTCATTTTGTTTCTATAAAAATGACTCATACATCAGCTAATATTGCATAAATTTACATGAGGGGGATTGCTAAGTTGCATGGAATACCTAAGGCAATTGTTTCAAACAAAGATACCAAGTTTACTTCAAGTTTTTAGAGAGGATTATTTAAAGGATTTGGTACAATTATGAACTTTAGCACAACCTACCATCCACGGTCAGATGGGCAGACAAAGAGAGTCAACCAAGTAATTGAAGACATGTTGAGAATATGTGTGATGGATAAGCCATCTAAGTGGGAATATTACTTCCATTTGGTTGAGTTTTCATATAATAATGGGTATTAAGATTCATTGGAGATGAGCCCATTTGAATTTTTGTATGGGAGAAAATGCAATACTTTAGTGAGTTGGGACAACCCAGACATAGTAGTACTTCAGTCGGAATTACTCAAGGATATGGAACACCAAATGGTCAAAATTAAGCAGAATTTGAAGGCAACACAAAGTAGACATAAGAGTTATGCAAATAAGAACATGACAACCAAAGAATTTAAAGTAGGAGAGCATGTGATTTTGAAAGTAAAGCACAAGAAGAGCTCATTAAATTTGGGAAGTTGTACAAAGCTAGCAGCCAGATTATGTGGTCCATTTGAGATATTGGACATAATATAACTAGTTGCATACATGTTTGCATTGCCTGCTTCCATGAGCATGCATATGTATTTCGTGTCTCTTTGCTAAAAATGTATGTGCATGATCCTAACCATGTTAATGATTGGCATTTGATTTGGGTGGATCCAGAAGGGGACTTTCATCTCTAGTCGGTGCACATATTGGAAAAAAAGGTCAAAGTGCTTCAAAATCAAGTCATAGAACTAGTAAAAGTTCAATGGGCATACTACGGTCCTGAAGATGCTACCTGGGAGCATGAAGACGCCATGTGGGCAAAGTATCCATGACTTTTTGAAGAGTTTTGAAATTTTGTTTTATGTTTTGTATATGCACTGAGGACAATGCCAAAATAAGGGGGAGGGGAACGTAATACCTTGGTTTAATAATGTAATTTGTTTACTTGATGAAAGGCCATAGTCCCTATAAAATTGAAAGGCACTGGAATGCCTATGAAAATGTAATGTTTTGAACATTTGACATCGTTGGTTGCAGGATGGACAAGGACGAGAGTTATAGGGGGCTATGATTCCAAGAGAGAGGGATGAACTAGGGTGCTAAACCTTTATGCTTTATTTAATTAATTATCACCCATGTTTATGTTGGGGGGCATATGAGGGGCACATGTGTCTCTTGGGGAGACCATGCTAGCCTTGGGGCGCCTTGATATTTAAACCTTGTTTTTTATTGTCTTGGGGGTTGGGCTATTTCATTGTGAACCAAATTCGTTTTGGAGTGATTTTTCTCTAATTCTCTCTTCTTGCTCATTCTTATTTTGCCTTGGGAAAGGAGGAAACAATTGCAGAAGGAAATCAACCATGGTTGGTTGGCTATAAGAATCACTTGCGTAATCCGACAAATGAATTAATGTTTGAGTGCATGGATGCATTGGCATGATGAGAAACCTTGCTCTCAACTATGAATCTTGAGAGTTCCAACATTGATATTCTTGACCAAATGCATTGGATCCCTGGAAAGAAGTGGACAACCTGAGGGACTGCGTGGTAGTGAAGGGGGTTCATTCTCTTGGGTGGTGTAGGCTGGGGGGAAGAGAACTAGTGTACTTTGGATTTTGTGTGTTGAGAAACCTTTGAGTGTTTAAGTGTTGACTGGTTTGGAACATTATGTGTTGCTCTGGGACTCATCCTTGTGGATTCATAAACCTAGCTCGGGGGTGACCTGTTGTTGAGACTTGGAACATCAATGTCTAAGGTTGGGTGGAACGTCCTTGGTCTCCATCCAGTTGGTGAATGGTATTATTAAAGACAAGTGCCCTCTGTCATGGTTTCTCTACTTGTATATATTTACGCTATTTATTAGTTATTATCTTTGAGATTATGTAATTGTAATGTGACTACTTGTTGGTTACGTTGTGCATGGCATATTGTTCAATTTTTTCATAGTTTAACATGAATCTTGAATAATGCATGCGTCTTTATTTAGTTATTTGGTATCAGATTTTGAATTATCTCAAGAAGTGCGTTCTTGGGTGTGGTTGGTGTGCCTAGCCTATGGTGGTGGTTGGGAATGTCACAGATTGGTGTTAGAGCGTCTTGAAGGGAAGTAGCGTGGCCCAACCTGTTGGTGGTTGGGTACACTACATGCTTTCACTTTCTTTAGGGAACGGTCATGATTCTTAAATCGATTGACAAACCAATCCACTACCTTATGTTTTACCTTCAGTAGTGAATCTGCAAATTGTCTACCTGTTAGATCCCCTGTCTCTGAATTATAGGGCAACCATTCTCTTCTAATCAGCTATGAAAAATCATCCTCCTCAATCTAAATTTAGTTAAATTTTAAGGGGGGTGGTGGCTTGACCTTTGCTTGTGTAATTTCTAGATAGATTGGGTTATGGTCAGAACCCCCTCTTCGATCCAACCCAGATCCTATAATTCCCTGCATTGTTCAAGAAACCTTTTGCCACAAGAAATCAATCCAAACATTTTGAAACACCTGCAACCCCAACCCTCTTATTGTGCAAAGTGGGCTTAATTTTGATCGAATCCACATCCACTAGATTGGCCAAACTTAACCGGTGCAAGAAATAATCTATCTGGGCATCTAAGCATGCCACCAAACCCCATATCTTTGATCTACTCAATCTGAAGTTCAAGTCTCTGCCTATTACCATGTTAGCCTCTTTTAATAAGGAGGACACAAACACATAGTCCCAAAAACTTTTACTTCTATCATACAACCCATAGAGATTCAACACAAACAACTAAGAATTCAATTCTTCAAACCTAAACTCAGTACACAACCCTGAATGCACCAAGAAAGAGTTAATCAAAACAAGGTTCGATCTTCAACATGTTAATATATCCCCTGACAGTTCACAAGCATCTAGCAATCGAAAATCCCAATTAACAAATAGGTTCTTAGGACCACAAATGACCAGGTCACCCTTACTCATAGTTTCTTAAATAAGAATGACATCAATACATTCTCTCTCAACTAACCTATGGATGGAAAGTCTTTTTACAGGGCTACCCAGAGTGCTCGTTTAGAGAGAGAAACCTCATTTAAGAACCGTGGACAAGGGTCGTGCATTTCTAAGAGCCCAATATAGAGTTTTATGTTTGCTTTGAAGAATATCTAAGGCGACTTTATTATGAGCATGAAATATCTTAGGTTTCATTCATGCA
>ML840488.1:12442-41888 GCA_009831015.1 Picea engelmannii | reverse complement strand
TTCGTCCATTGGTCTACAACCATGATGTCACTTTTATTAATATATGTGAATGTTTGTACCTTTTACATTTCTAGCTTCTTTGGCCTTTCAATATATGGGAACTCCATCTTAAAACATATCAGCTCAACAACCTAAGTATCTATGTACATATACATTTACAACTTGGGGGTCAAACTAGGTGTATTACATTCATCTCCCCCTTGTTTTTTCACTATCCTCAGTGTATTATATACAAATGCACAATCAAAATTACTCAAAAAGTTGTGGGTATTACTCCCGCATGGCGTCATCATGCTCCCACTTAGCATATTTAGGACCATAACAAGTCCATTGAACATTTACTAGGTTGACAACTCTATTTTGGAGCACCTTGATCTTCTTGTCCAATATGCACATCGACTTGACCATGCTCCACCTAGATCATAGTCCAATCAATTATGTGGTTAGGATCAATAACATAATTTTAAACAAAGACACATGAAACACACTAGATGTCTATGTTTATCCTACTAGATGTCTATGTTGATCATTTACCTTCTGACATTCCATGCATCTGGCAATGTAATCAACCATGTATTTCTTCATTCCAAGCCAAAAACACTGGCCTCTTATAGTTGTAATAGTTTTATGGTACCCTAAATTTCCAACAAAGGTACATTATGCATTTCTTTCAACACCAATTTTCTCAAATCTTGAGAATTATGAACATACACTATGTTCATGTACAAGAGAAACTCATCCTCTTCTAGCCTATAATCTTTATTTTTCTATTGTAAATTATCTTGTTGTAAGCTTTCCTTGACATGCAAATAATGTTGGTCTAATTTTATAGCCTCTAAAATTCTAATTTTTAAATCTGATTTGTACATGTTTATGGTTGTATCATACATCTCATGCACCCTTCTGCTAAGTGCATCAACCACTTTACTATCGTTTCCCTTAATATGTTTAATTTCAAAGTCATATTCACTGAGAAATTCTAGCCATATAACTTGTTTGGCATTTAGTGTTGGTTGTCCAAACAAATATTTCAGACCACTATGGTATTTCCTCAACTCAAATTTTATTCCCATGATATAATGTCTCTACATTTTCAATGCATGAACAATAGTTTCCAACTCTAAGTCATGTGTAGCATAGTTCCTTTCATGCTCTTTGAGCTTCCTAGTCTCATAGAAAATAACATGTCCATTTTGGGTTAGGACTCCACCATGTCCTTCTTTGCATGCATATGTGCACACCAAAAAGTTTTCATTTGAGTCAACAATCTTTAGTATGGGTGCACTTTTCAATAAATATTTCAAATGGTGAAAGATTTCTTCACATTTCAAAGTCCATTCAAATTTCACACCTTAATTTTGCAAAGAGGTCATTAGATGTGCAATCTTTAAAAATCACTCATTAAATCTTTTGTAATAACCTGCATGTCCCATGAATAATATGACCTCTATAACATTCCTTGTGGTATCCATTCTCTGATTGCATTGATATTTTCTGGGTCCACTGTTATGCCCTCATCTAAAATAATGTGGCCCAAATAGTGGATCTTCTTCTGATAAAATGAGAACTTACTCATCTTTGCATATATTTGATGTTTCCTCAATACATGTAGCACTAATCTCAAGTGTTTCTCATGATCCTCTTCTATCTTGGAGTAGATGAGAATATCATCCAAGGAAAATTCACAAACTTGTTCAAATACCCTTTGAACACTCCATTCTTCAAACAAATAAAACAATTGGTGATTTTGACAACCCAAATGGCATCACCACAAACTCATAATGGTCATACCTTGTCCTGAATATTATCTTATTGATATGTTATTCTTTGATTCTTACCTGGTGATATCCTAGAGTTCGGAAGTAACATTGACCTCATGTTTCATGTTAATCTTGGAAAATATTCTTGCACCTTTCAGGTGATCAAAAAGATCATCAATTCTTGGTAAATGATTTATTTTATTTTATTTATGGTAACTTTATTCAACTACCTGAAATATATGCATAACCTTAAGGTTCCATCCCTTTTCTTCACAAACAACACTAGGGAACCCCAATATGAGAGCCTTCTTCTAGATGCATTTGTAGTTATTTCAACAGTGGTGTTCTAATCAAATTGAATCTTATCCTTAAAAGTATGGCAGCCACTTAAGAATCTTTGAATTTTCACTTTCTCATCCTTGATGAAATCCACATACCTCAAAAGTTCCAAGAATTTATTTTCATATTCTTCCATGGTTATGTTTCCAAGATTAAGTTCAAAGAAATCTTGCATCTTCTTATCATAGTAATTCTCTGACAAATAATGTTGCTCAAATTTCTTCTTGAAGTGCTTCCAAGAGACTCTTTTTCATCCAAATTCTCAATCTACTTCAATTGATCCCACCACATGGATACTTTCCCCTGAAGATGGTAGATATAAATTATTGCTTCAATGTTTGAGGAGTAATTATGAAGATGGAAATATTTTCTCATGCCCAATAACCATGCTTCAACATCCTCACCTTTCTTGTTCTCTCCATAAAATGTTGGTGTCTTGAGCTTCTTGAGCTTCCTGAGCTCTCCTTGCAAACAGTCCAAATCAAACCTTCTTCTTTGATGATTAATAGGATATATACTTGTGTTAATTTATGACTCAGAGAATCCATGTGATATCCTATATGAATTTCTAGGTTAATGATAATGCCTACGAGCACTTTTGGAATGCCTTGATCCTCTATGATCATCCCTACTATCATGAGGTCTATGCTTTGTTGTCTGCCTTGTATTAGATTCCTTATTTATTTGATTTTCCAAATTGTTCAAAATATTTAATAGTTCAGTGTTGATATGGTTATTCTCTTCTTGGTATCTTATCATCCTTTAATTATCAATCTCGTAACACTACACTTCCATCCTCGAACTCTTCATAGTTTCAACCATCTCTATTGACCCCATTACTTCTATGCCCATTGGATTATGTCTCTTCATTGCCTAAGTTGATATTTAGGTATTTCACTTATTCTTCATGGTTGTAGGCTCCCTGAGCATCCTCCATATCCCTAGTCCTCATACTAATTTTTTTTTGTTCTACCTGTACCCTAACTCTGCAAAATGAACAAGAACCCATTGTTAGAATTATGCATAAATGTAATTTTTTTTATTAATTAGGCTACAAACCCATATTCATCTCAGTTTATAAGGAAAAATTATGAACTAATTCGAATTTTTATCTTTCCTATGTAAAATACTTTGAATTAACTTTCCATTGACTAATTTCTTGCTCAATTTTGAGCTCTAAGATGCAAGTTATGGCTCTTTGAAATTAACAATTTTGTCCCTTTTCTACACTTGTCTCAATGCAATTATTTTGAAAGACCAACTTATGTTAGTTGTAGAGGAAAATCCTTTAGGAACCAGAAAAATGTTTGTATTGGGCATGGGTAGTATTCCTTATGGAAAACACACAACAACATTCATATTTGAGATCCGATGCTCTTATCACTTTAAACAACAATCTGGAATTTCCAACTTTGTTCTTTTTTACTTTTTCCTAGACTTTAATTTTAGCCAAACTTGTTATCTCCCAAATTGAGCAGAATTGGGAAATATTCACTACGAAAAAATTGTTTGAATTCTTGAGGAGACAGAACATTGACTAGGAAACAATTTTCAGTTTGGTGATCTAGGGTGACTTTCCTTCCTATGAAGATATCAAAAATCCCCCAAAAGTGGCTTGAAATAGTGGATTTTTCCTTGTTTTGGCATCTCCACTTCACACCCTTTGGAATATGACCAAAATACCAACTAGGTGTCTTCATGCCTAGTATTGTTCCTTTTTGTTCAAATTTCACTTGCAATAGAGCCCATGTCTCTAAACACCAGCCCCTTCTTAAAAAATCATTAATCTTCATTTTATGGAAAACTGGAACAGAAATGGCTAATGGCCCTCACTAACATTTCTATAGACCTTAACACTACGAAATTAATCCTATAATTTCACCTGATTTGGAGTTATTTTGATCATGTTATCACCAAAACAAGTTTTTGACTCCAAACTTCATCTTTTTTTTTAAACATAGAACATCAATTACTGACATGCATTCTTTCTAACATAACATGACATATGTTTGTTAATGTGACAGTTGGGTCCCATGTGGCATGTCCCACATATTCCATGTCATTCACCTAGCCACCTAGGTGCCCCATCACCCTCCAAGCTTCTTCATTTTCCTCTTTCCCCTTTCCTCTTTCTCTCTCGACTTTGATTTATGAAAGTCATGTCCCACCTGCACCTTTTTCCTTTTCTTCCAGGTGGCATAATCCTGGCCACTAATGTGACATCGTGGAAATCAAACGATTGAAATCCATTTTGGAATGAGAATTCCTAAGATGATCATGAGATAAGATGCCTCCAAACGATCCAATGGTGAATATTGATATGATCCAATGGCTCAAATTTAGTTCGGAGCTGAAAATAATCAAAGTTTAAGGATTTACTCCACTCCAAAACATCCAATGACCATCATTCATTGTGATCAATAGTGGATATTGGACTTCGGATACAAAGGTTATTGAACCTTATGAGGTATTTTCCGCCCAAATCATCTAACAACTTACATTCATAATGATCAATGGTGGATATTTAACTCGGAGTTGAAACTAATCACCGATTAAAAAGGTGACTTATGCCTAAGAGTTATGGTGGCTATCATTGATCACAATTAATGATGGATATTGTTCTTTCATCCACATATGATCAACCATTAACGAGCTCCTTTCTTCCTGAGACATCTAGTGGTGGAGGTTGATTTGATCTAACAGTCTAGATCAAGTTCGGATATAAGTTTCTCGACATTTAATAGGTAAAATGCACACCAAAAATACAATGATTGATGCTCATCATGACCAGTGGCTCAGATTCACTTCGTGGATAAATATGCTCACATGGTTATAAAAAATTTGGTACCCGAAATATCTAATGGTGGAGGATGATTTGATCGGACGATCAAGATCTAATTCCATATTGAAAGTGCTCACCCATTAGAGACAAACTTGCACCCGAAGTAAATCTGTGGATGACCACCCTTTTTCAACTTGGCTACTGTTGATTCCTCCACATCACCCAAACATCCATGTCATCATGAAACCCTAAATTTCCCAATTTTCATAATTTTATTTAAATTTTCAATTTTGTGAATAATGCATATTTTCATAGTTTTTTCTTTTTTGTCCACCATGAATTTTGTAGGTTTGGCTTTGCAATTATTTTTCCACTTCACCAAATTTAACCCTACAAGAGCCAATTTGATGCATGTAGACATAAAATTGATATTCTTGAGCCTATAACATTTAGGATTGCACCTAAAATTTGGGAAATTTTCCCAATTCAAAAGTATTTCTTCAAATTTACATAGGGAAACTCCACATCTATGATTTCATAAAATCCAAGCCTTTGTTCCATCATGTGAATTTATCCTTAGAACATAAGGGTGAATCAACCCATAACTTGTTTTTTCGTTCTTTTTCATCTCTATAGGAATTTTTTCCATATGCTATTTTTCAATTATGCCATGAAGGCATTTTGTCAAACACTTTGAATGCAACATGTAGATTTTTCTTCTATGTGCTAAATTTTGGCCTATACAACCTGAGTAATATAAACTTTTCTCTAATACCACATTGTAACATACTCAAAAACATTTTTTCATTGTTGAGAGAACGAAGTACTTTTGAGTTTCACAATTTTTCATTTTTTTTCTATATGACTGGCAGAATCGAAAACTGCCCTGGTCTCATACTCTCGTGACACGGGTTCGATTCCAACCACTACCACTATAACCTCCAGGTTCCATACATATACCCCTTTCGTAGGGATGGGTAAATCAGGGGGATTTGAACTCAGAACCTCATAACACTTCATATCACAGCTCTTGCCAATTGAGTTGCCCCCGAGGGTTTTCACAATTTTTTCATTAACTATACTCTGATGCCAAAATATAATTTCCCAACCATCTTATAGGCTGAATTTTTCACAAATTGGGTTTTTATACCAAAAATGTAACAGAACCAGCTCCATGTTGAATCACATTATTACAACTCCCACTATGACCACATTATACATTCAAATTTCTTAAAACTATCTTGAATTTACAATACTTTAACCATTTAGATACCATTAGTTATATGTTCTAGTCACTTTACCAGGTATAGTTTGTCAACAAGGTACCCCTGGTACTGTAATTATGCCTTGTTATGAATTCATATGCACAATACCATGAAGTGCAACATATAACATAATGATAACAACAATACAAACTTTCATAATTAGATATAAATCATGAAAATCAAATGCACACAAGATAAAACATAGAATTAATCACATAAAACCATATTCATAACACTCATCTTGTGTAAATGGAACCAATTAGATGCATACCTCAAATGTTCCTCCCATCCATAGACACTACTACTCTATTTCTCTCAACAATAGGTCACCCCCAAGTTGGGGCTATAACTATACTAGGGAAAAGGCTTATTGAAAGCCATAGGGGCTTCACCTTGTCGATCAATATCTTATCACGTTCATTAATAAAGGGGGTTTTTAAATTGTGAAAAATATGGTCAATATATTGTAGGTATTTGGGGGATGCAAATTATGGGGGAGTTTATAAGTATTGTGGGGTATAAAAAGGGTATCTAGTAAAAATAGGGGCTTTTATTATTGGAAAGATATATTGGGAGGGGGGTTCAAAAAAAGGATTTTGGGAGGTATTTATTAATATCTAGTGAAATTACATGTATTCTTTAATATCCTATTAACTCACATGCTATATCAATGGCTCATGAAGTGAAGACCCCGTGCCTAAAGCCAACTATGGTCTCACAAATAGTGAAACTATTCTTTAGACAAGGCACTAAAATATACCAACAATTTGAACCTGCATCCTCTCATTCCCCATTATCCTACACAACCCAAAGAAGTGTACCCCCTTCTTTGTATAGTAGTCCCTTGGGATATCCCACTTCCCTTCCAGGGATCCAGCATAGACTGGCCCAAAATTCTTTGAGCACTATGGATCCAATAACCCCATATACACTCAAGAGTCTCTAGGCACCCTCTAGGATTCACACCTTGGGAAAACACCCAAAAAATTCTCACTCCAGGGCTCCAACCCTCTTCAAGACATCACAATGAGAATCATGCATTTAATCTTTGACAAAACTCACCTAGAATTCCATGGAATCACATACAACACAAGGGTATAGAGCTTCCATAGCTCGCACTCCAGCATTAGATCCATAGGCATAGGTCACAATGAAAAGGAATTGTAGAGTGTGGAGTCATAATGGATCATGCTAGAATCAAACTAGAATCTAAATGGAATGAAATGGAATTATTTTCCATTGAAAACAATGTTTAACTATGCATGGCCTTAACTTTCCAGGTGGCACTCAAGAACCACTTTTTTAACCTTTTTCCTAAACTTAGGCTAAAATGGCCATGTAATTTTTTCTTGGAATATTATATTATTTTTCACATTAGCCCCTTTTTAGGCTTCTTGGCCCCCTCATGGATTCCTATCCCGTCATACTATTTCATCCTTTGGTTGGTAGCGGTGATGTTATTTTTATTAATATATGTGAGCGTTTGTACATTTTACATTACTAGGCTCTCCATCCTTTCAATATACAGTCACTCCGGCCTAAAACATATTTTTAGTGTTTTGTTCCACACGTTCACACATCCTTCTTAACATTGGGGAGTTTATACCCAAGGTTTGTCTAGAGTTGAACAACAAAAAACCCAGAGCATCAGCATATCAATGGTGGATAATTAACTCGAAGTTGGAACTAATTTCCCATTAACAAGGTGAATTATTCCTGAGAGTTTTGATGGCTATCATTCATCATAATTAATGATGGATATTGGGTCTTGGGTCTAAATATGATCAACCCTTAATGAGCTCCTTTCTTCCCAAGACATCCAGTGGTGTAGGTTGATTTTATCTAACACTCTAGATCAAGTTTAGATCTGAAGTTGCTCAACTATTAATAGTTAACTTGCACCCAAATAATCGAATGATTGATTCTCATCACAATTGATGGCTCAGATTCACTTAGGGTATAAATATGGTCACATGATTATGAAAAATTTGTGCCCGAAAGATATAATGGTGGAGGATTATTTGATCGGATGATCAAGATATAATTTGGTATTGAAAGTGCTCAACCATTAGAAACAGACTTGCACCCGAAGTAAATCTTTGGATGACATGTGTCCACCCTTTTTAAAACTGGCTACCACTGACACCTCCACATCACCCAAACATCCACTTCATCACGGAACACTAAATTTCCCAATTTTCATAAATGTTTTTTTAATTTCCAATTTTGTGAATAATTCATATTTTTACATCTTTTCTTTTTTGTCCACCATGAATTTGTAGGCTTGGCTCTGCAATTATTTTTATTCTACACCAAATTTGATCGTGAAATAATATATTTGATGCATGTACACATCAAATTGACATTATTGAGCCTATCACATTTAGGATTGCACCCAAAATTTCGAAATTTTGGCAAATTCAAAAATATTTCTTCAAATTGACATAGGGAAAATCTACAACTACGATTTCATAAAATCCAAGCCTTTATTCTGTCATGTCAATTCCTCCTTAGAACATAAGGGTGATTCAACCCATAATTTTTTATTTTTTTTTTCGTTCTTTTGCATCTCTACAAGAGTTTTTTCCATATGACATTTTTCAATTATGCCATGGAGGCATTCTGTCAAACACTTTGAATGAAACCTGTAGATTTCTCCTCTATGTGCTAAATTTTGGCAAATAAAATTTGAGTGTTATAACCTTTGTTGTTATACCACATTGTAACATACCCAAAATCCTTTGTTCACTGTTGAGAGAATGAGTTACTTTTGAGTTTCACAATTTTTTCATTAACTATACTCTAATACCAAAATATAATTTCCCAGTCATCCTACAGGTTGAAAATTTCACAAAGTGGGTTTTATACCAACAATGTAACACAACTAGCTCCCTGTTGAATCACATTATTACAAATCCTGCTCTTAATACACTATACATTCAAATTTCTTAAAACTTGGCTTGAATTTACAATACTTTAACAATTAAAATACTATTAGTTATATATCATAGTCACTTTACCAGGTATAATTTGTCAACAAGGTACCCCTGGTACGGTAATCATGCCTTGTTATGAATTCATATGCACACTACCATGAAATTCAACATATAACATAATGATAACAACAATATAAACATGCATAACTACATATAAATCATGAAAATCATATGCACACAAGATAAAACATATCATTAAGCACATAAAACCATATTCATAACACTTATATTGTATAAATGGCACCAACTAGATTCATACCTCAAATTTTCCTCCCATCCATAGACTCTACTACTCTATTTCTCTCAACAACAGGTCACCCCCAAGTTGGGGCTATGAATCTACCAGGGAAGAGGCTTACCTAAATCCAACTATGGTCTTACAAATAGTGCAACTATTCTCCATCTAAGGCACTAAAATATACCAACAATTCCAACCTACAACCTCTCATTCCCCATCATCCTACACAACTCAAGGAAGTATACCCCCTTCTCTATGTCATAGTCCCTTTCGATATCCCACTTCCCTTCCAGGGCTCCAACATAGGTTGGCCAAGAATTCTTTGAGCACCATGGCTCTAATAACTCCAACTACACTCACGAGTCTCTAGGAACCCTTGAGTCTTCACACCTTGGGAAACCACCCAAACAATTCTCACTCCAGGGCTCAAGCCTTCCTCAAGGCATCCTAATGAGAATTCTACATTGAATCCTTGAAAGGACTCAGATATAATTCCAAGGAATCACATACAACACAGGGTTATAGAGATTCCCTAGCTCACCCTCCAACATGAATTCCATAGGCATAGGTCACAATGACAAGGAATGGTAGAGTGTGGAATCATAATGGATCATACTAGAATCTAAATGGAATGATTTTCCATTGAAAACATGGTTTGAGTATGCATGGCCTTAACTTGCCATGTGGCACTCAAGAACCACTTTGGAAACTTTTTCCAAAAATTAGGCTAAAATGCCCATGTAAATTTTTCTTGTAATACTATACAATTTTTGGCGTTATCCCCTTTTTAGGCTTCCTCGCCCCCTCATGGAGTCCTATCCCCCCATAATCTTTCATCCTTTGGTCAGTAGCCATAATGTTATTTTTATTAATATATGTGAGTGTTTGTACCTTCTACAATACTAGGCTCTCCATCCTTTCAATATACACGCACTT
Organism: Picea engelmannii; assembly: GCA_009831015.1. Taxonomy (NCBI): domain Eukaryota; kingdom Viridiplantae; phylum Streptophyta; class Pinopsida; order Pinales; family Pinaceae; genus Picea; species Picea engelmannii. The sequence continues at coordinate 31,572 of ML840488.1, read as the reverse complement.
CGACCTAAAATATATCATTGGAATTTTGCTCCACGCTTTCACGCATCCTTCTTAGAATTGGGGAGTTTATACCTAGGGTTTGTCGAGATTTGACCAAGAAAAATACCAGAGCATCAACATATCAATGGTGGATATTTAACTCAGAGTTGGAACTAATCACCCATTAACAAGGTGAATTATGCCTGAGAGTTATGATGGCTATCATTCACCACAATTAATGATGAATATTGGGTCTTGGATCCAAATATTATCAACCCTTAATGAGCTCCTTTATTCCTAATACATCCAGTGGTGGAGGTTGATCTAATCTAACAGTATATATCAAGTTCGAATATGAAGTTGCTTGATTATTAATAGGTAACTTGCACCCAAAAAATCCAATGATTGATGCTCATCATGACCAATGCCTCAGATTCACTTTGGGAATAAATATGCTCACACGATTATGAAAAAATTGGTGCCTAAAAGATCTAATGGCGTAGAATGATTTGATCGGACAATCAAGATCTAATTCAATATTGAAAGTGCTCCCCTATTAGAGACAAAATTGCACCCGAATTAAATCTCTATATGAAATGTGTCCACCCTTTTTCAACTTGTCCACAATGGACACCTCTACATCACCCAAACATCCACGTCATCACAAAACCCTAAATTTCCCAATTTTCATATTTTTTTTTTAATTTCCAATTTTATGAATAATGCATATTCTTAGAGTTTTTGTTTTTTGTCCACCATGAAATTTGTAGGATTAGCTATACAATTGTTTTTCCTTTGCACCAAATTTGACCCTGCAACAGTCAATTTGATGCATGTACACATCAAATTGACATTCTTGAGCCTATCACATTTAGGCTTGCACCCAAAATTTGGGAATTTTTCCCAATTCAAAAATATTTCTTCAAATTTACATAGGGAAACTCTACAACTATGATTTCTTAAAATGCAAGCCTCCATTCTATCATGTGAATTCCGCCTCAGAACATAAGGGTGATTCAACCCATAAAAAAAAATTCGTTCTTTTTCATCTCTACAGGAATTTTTTCCATATGTCATTTTTCAATTATGTCATGGAGGCATTTTGTCAAACACTTTGAATGCAACCTAAATATTTTTCCTCTATGTGCTAAATTTTGGCCTAGACAACCCAAGTTATATAACCTTTTCTCTGATACCACATTGTAACATACCTAAGACCCTTTATTCATTGTTGAGAGAATGAGGTACTTTTGAGTTTCACAATTTTTTCATTAATAGTACTTTGATACCGAAATATAATTTCCCAACCATCCTACAAGATGAAATTTTCACAAAGTAGGTTTTATACGAACAATATAACACAACCATTCTCTATTTAAGGCACTAAAATATACCAACAATTATGAACCTACAACCTCTCATTCCCCATCATCCTACACAACCCAAGGAAGTGTACCCCCTTCTTTGTGTCGTAGTCCCTTGGGATATCCCACTTCCCTTCCATGGATCCAACATAGGATGGCCAAGAATTATCTGAGCATTGTGGCTCCAATAACTTCAGCTACACTCAGGAGTCTCTAGGCACCCTCCAAGATTCACACCTTGGGAAACCACCCAAACAATTATCACTCCAAGGATCGAGCCTTCTTCAAGGAATCCCAATGAGAATTATGCACTGAATCCTTGAAAAAAATCACCTAGAGTTCCAGGGAATCACATACAACACACGGTTATAGAGATTTCCCATCTCACCCTCTAGCATGAATTCCATAGGCGTAGGTCACAATGACAAGGAATGTTAGAGTGTGCAATCATAATGGATCAGACTAGAATTAGACTATAATTTGAATGGAATGACTTTCCATTGAAAACAAGGTTTAAGTATGCATGGCTTTAACTTGCCATGTGTCACTCAAGAGCCACTTTGGAACCTTTTTCTCAAGCTTAGGATAAAATGCCCATGTAATTTTTTCTTGGAATATTATATTATTTTTTGCATAAACCCCTTTTTAGGATTCTTGCCCCCCTCATGGATTCCTAACCCCACATACTCTTTCATCCTTTGGTCGGTATCCATGATGTTATTTTTATTAATATATGTGAGTGTTTGTACCTTTTACATTACTAGGATCTCCATCCTTTCAATCTATAGGCACTTCGGCCTAAAACATACTTTTGGCATTTTGTTCCACACTTTCATGTGTCCTTCTTAACGTTGGGGAGTTTAGACCCGAGGTTTGTCTAGAGTCGACCAACAAAAACCCCAGAGCATCGACATATCAGTCATCGGCCAAGACCGAGGAAGGTCTTACCCAATATGTATAGAGGATCACAGATACCATAAGGTTTTGTAATAGGGATGAAGGCCAAACACATAAAGATCCATCAGGGTTGGCGTTCATGCAACTCATATATGAAAATTTATTAGGACTAAGAAGTAAAACAATAAACACAGATATCCAAATTATACTTGATAGACACATAATAGATCATAATTGTCGCATATTCATTACTAGAGGCATTCCATTACAACAGAGGCACACATTGAGCCTAATATATATGACAGCCAAAGAACTTCATATCTTTGCTTCTATAAATTCCCAGAAATACCACACATTGTGTTAAGAAAGAACTATTTCCTCTCATTGTGTCACCTATTGGTTCATGTACATGTGAAAATGATTCAATTACACAATAACGATGTTTCATGTAATTTATAGAACTTCTTAGAGCACTAGGAGGAAAATGGTGGTATGGTTGGGAAGACATGACTTGCTCCTTCCTTCTTACTTATCTACATGATAGATGCACATCCCACCTTTTATTGGGAGTAGTGGAAAATCACATAAGAGTAGACTATCTCACTCAAAAGAAGGCACCAATGTTAATGCCATACTTTTCATTTATGGATATGGAGGGGATAAGGCCCCTTTAGAACCATTCATACAAATTACACTAAACTTGGAATGCATTTCCAGTTTGGAATGGAGAGATAGTATTGCACATATTGGGGACACGGGGAATGCACTAGGAAGGATCCAGTCATAGTGCAACCATTCACAACATTCTAGTTTTGGATATCACCATAGGCCACCCATAGGCATGGTCATATATTCTACTTGATGTGAAAACCTCGTCAATATTCGACGACTTCATGAGAAATTACCATTGATTGTACATTTTCTCTTTACATAGAATGGGAATGGTAACGGGATCCACGAGCTCTTTAACATCTTCCTTAATCCATTTCATTCAAAGGGGAGGGGTTTCTTCCTTAGGAAAGGTTGGGGGATCATTGAACACTTGACCAACTAGTATTTATGACATATAGTTCTATAATGGGAGCATAGTCTGAAAGTGAGACTGGAAACTCCTCCCCTCTCTAAAAAATGGAGGTTGAATATTGTAGCACTCCCCACATTGGTTTTGCAAATTTTGCATTGAACTGTTAAAATGTGTCCCCCTCTAGTGATCCAGGTCTATGTTCAATGGATATTTATCCCACTTTCAAACATACTCATAACTATATCTAGGAGAAATAACGTTGGTCTTGTCTATGCATGCTCGACTAACAGAGACTCGAAATGGTAAGAATGCATTCAAGAAATAGATCAAAAACTATTAATACTTGATCTAGAATGATGGTCGTGGTCGACTACTATTAGGATGAATTGAATGGAAGTGATGACATATTCTTTGGTTGAGCATTATGCTATTTGTGCTAGCCCGAGAACTAGAAAATTACAATATCAAAATAGGCATGCTTCACATGAGTGTTGTATTGGCTTGAATTCATGTCATATTTGACAATCAAAGCATCCATATTTGAGTGCGAAGAAATGAATATGTTGGTGTGTAGTTTCTTAGAAAATCCCATAAGCATATCTTCCTTTTCTAGAGCCATAGCTAAGATAAGCATATCGAGTTCTAGTTTCAACTCTTTCACGATACTTAGATAATACAAAATACACCACACAACGAGAGGAAGAGACACTTGTGAGATTAATTTCTCATGCACGCGTTTAGCCTTTCAGGATTTAGTCATTTATAGATTAATCAGACATACATTTTTGGAGAACGAAAGGGCAAATTTTTTTGTAACCTCTGTGGGAAGCCAAATGATTACATTTATTTCGACACTATTTCCCTAAAACTCCCCCTTAATGGATAAATGAATTCTCTACAACTCCTAACTGATTTCTTTGATTCCACAGTTCTTTTATTGATATGATTGTAGATGCCAATACTTGATGACCTTTCCTTGGCACATCAATCTTGTATAATCCTCCAACTGTGATTCATGTTTCCATAATCTTGTAATGATCCCGTATATCTTTTACAAAACACTACATCTTTATAAATTCAACTTTCAAATCTTGATATGCTATGGTGAAAACAAAGATTAAGTTCTTCTTTATACCAGGCACATACATGACATTTTGAATTTGTTCAACACAACCGTTAGTAAAGGTTACAGACACATCACCATATCCTTTAATTTTATGTGATCGATCATCCCCAAGATATATCTTAGCACCATTATTAGTCTCATGATAATTTTCAAACCAATCCTTATTACAATACATATGTATGGAGGCACTAGAATCAACAAACCAAGCATTTGATTCATCTACTTATGTTGACAAAGAAGCATCTGAAAGAAATAGCCTAAGATCATCATGCATTGTTTCTTCTCTATCAACAAAGTGACCGATATGCCTTCTATTTCTATGTTTGAACTCATTATATTTCTTTTTCAAACAATCTCTAGCATAGTGTCCAAGCTTATCATAGTAAAAGCATGCATTATTCCTTTTAACATTAGCATCATTCTTTGATGCCAACAATGCCAAATCTGAACTTGAAGACTTGTACTTAAGATTTTTCCTTCGTTCTTTTTCTTGTAAAAGAATACCCATCAATTCATCAAATGTAGAAGCTTTTTCTCTAGCTACAAAACCAGTAATAAAAATATGATATTCTTCTAACATTCCATCCAACAATACAACTACCAAATATGTGTTAGAAATCTTTTCAAAAATATAGCCGAGCTTGTCTTTCAATTCTTTAATTCTACTAAGAAAGTCATTGACATTTTCATTTGTTTTTTAATTGAAAGCAATTTAATTTTTAGGAACAAAACACGTTTACATTTGTTGTTTGATACATATCTTTAAGTGTCTCATTAGATGTATTGCATTCGTTAATATACAAAATGATGTTATCCTTCACGGACATTCTCGTGAGCAATTTTTCCTCGGTCTCTAGTCGCTCCCAATCCTGAATTGATGTTGTTGTGGTTGCGGGGGCTTCTGGTTTGACTTCATCAACGAGTTCCTACACGGTAGCTTCAAAAACAACAATGGAAACACAAAATGTTGAAATGGACGACAACAAATACTTCTCTCCACAACGCACTTCTCTTCACAAATTTCAGCTGCAAAGACTCCTTCGTTCACCCTAGAAGACTTCCAATGCAACAACACTTCAACGACAACAACTTCTACACGTGGGGTGGCTTTACTCAGCTACACTTTGTCCTCAAGCAAATGACTACTGATCTCTTCTTTGTGGAAGTAAACTTGCACGATACAACTAGATCCCTTCAGCATTTGAATCTTCACGTGGGCTCAAATAGAACAACAACAACCCGACCTCACAGAAAATAATGGATTAACTAAGATTGATATTTATTAGAAAAATCGCTATAGCTTCCACGAACATCGATCCAACAAGTCACAATCCAACTCAGATCTTTGCTGCTTCCACGTTGTTCAGGGACGACTTGCTCTCATCAACCATTCAAAAAAACCAATAATTTCCAACGATCCAGCCTTGAATCACACGACTGCTCAAAAGACTGAACAACAGCTGCTTAAGCTCCTCCCTCAAACAGGTTCCCTCTCAATGAAAATGCTGTCACAAAATCCACCTTCACGACAAATTCTACAACGAACAGTGAGTAGCCTTGTGGTTCCGCTTTCAAGAGCAACAAACAACTCATGCCCTTCCTTGACAGAATACCCTTTATGTCTCTCTGTGCACGGGTTTCAATGGATCAACTTGAGCTTTATTATCATAATTATATTTTATTATCATAATTATATTGAAAGGCATATACTTATTGAATGGGTATAATTAATGATCTTTTAATTATAAAAACTAATTTAATGGCTAGCAATTGAAGATGCTGGCATATTCTTAGTTGTCCTCCTAAATCAATGAATTGAATGAGATTTCATGTTCATAACTTGTATTTGCTTAACAAAGATGTATAAAACACCTCATTGTCAAATTTCGTTCAAATTCGTTTGCTTGATAAATCTTTCGGCATTCATCAACCACAATCATGTAACTGTGCTAGTAATAAAATACACACACATTTCTCCTCTCAAACTTTATTGATTTATAAATTAATCAGACATATTTTTCAGGAGAATGAAAAACCTAACATTTATGGGAAGCCAAACAATTACATTTGATTAAACATTATTTCCCTAGCATTAAATCTTGAGTCAGATAATCACAACTACTACTATAGTAAGTATCCATAAATCCAAGTCATTTAAGCATGTGAGCTGAAGAAACATAAATAAGACAAAGCCAGTGAATAACACTAGTTTTAGCAACCAGAGAGTTAATGGATGGAAGAGAATATGCATTCTTGGGTAGCTAACTAAAATTCCCATATTTTTATTTTCATTGAGGATATTTGATGGATTAATGGTTGTTTCAATGTCTCATATGGTTATGGCACACCAGCATTAGCTTCTAGATTGATAGTGCATATGTGACAAGCAAAGGACCTAGATTGTATTGATAATGCAGATGTGACAAGCAAAGGACATAGATTGTACTACTCTATTTTGTCCCATAGTTGAAGTGGAGGAAGAGAAGGACATAGATTGTACTACTCTATTTTGTCCCATAGTTGAAGTGGAGGAAGAGAAATGCATGTTACATACATGTCTAACATGCAATAACCACACTTCTCGTCTCATAGCCACAACTTGTGATAGCATGAACATGCCAATAAAACAAGACTATATTATGAACTTGAAAAGCATTGTAAACTCATTGTATGAAGAATGTGTTTTAAAAGAAAATATTAAAAAATTATTAATATTTTTTTGAAAGTCAAGAATTAAGCATTTTCCTATTTTTTAAATGTCAATAATTAGGTATTTTCCTCATTTTCATCTTCTAAGAAAATATCAACGAACTATTAATTATTTTTTGAAGTTTAAGAATTAGGTATTTTATTTTTTATTTTTTGAATGTCAAGAATTAGCCATTTCTCTCATTTTCATTTTCTAAAAAAAATATCAAAAAACTATTAATAATTTTTAGAATATCAAGAATTAGGCATTTTTCTCATTTTTTGAATGTCAAGAATTAGGCATCTCCCTATTTTCATCTTCTATATATAATGATACATATCAATTTCATTTTTAAATGATACATATCAATTTCATTTTTAACACTCAAAAACTTACTCATCTCTCATACTGTCATACTGGGCTGTAAAAAGAACCTTTCAACCCAATTAACAAATCAATGTAACAAATAAAACCTAGTTACAAATGAGACATCAATGATAGAACCTTTCAACCCAATTAACAAATCAATGTAACAAATAAAACCTAGTTACAAATGAGACATCAATGATGTCAATGGGTAGATAACCTATGGATTGCTTTCAACAACATAGAATTATTTATATGTGGTGTACAAAGTAGAGAACTGATAAGTTTTCGGAATTTAAACGCTATGGCCATCAAATATTCGAAATTAAGCATGTGAAAGATGCTCAAACATATTTGGCCTGGGATCAAATATTTATATTCGGCAACAATAAAGAAAACAAAAAGAGACATCGTTAATCAACTCACAGCTTTTCCAGAAGGACGTAGAGAAGTGCATGAATTTTAATAGCGTGTTCGCTTTGTCCAGATCAAACTTCCGGCGCTTCATCCATTGCTTAACAAACCATGGGATATAGTAAAATGGGTGGTCACAACTTAATAGTGAAACCAGTAATTTACACGTCAAACAACAAAGGACTGCGCCTCTATGGACGCCTTGCATATATAGGACTCAAAGCCCTGCCATAGTCAGAACTGCGTCTTTCTGGACGTTTGCATAAATAGGACTTGGACGCCCACCCTAGTCAGGATTTAGTTTAATAAAAAAAACTAAATCCAAAAGCTTAATAAAAACAACTTATAAAAAGTTTAAGAATAACTTTCATAAATATCATAATATAATAAAAATACTATGTTGCATTGGTTTTAGGGACAGCTAGAGTGTACCTTCAAAATTTTGAGGGAAAGCCAATAATATATATATATATATTAAAAAATATTAAAATTCATCATATAGTTGCTTCAAGTTTCTAAGCATAACAAGCTATACTCAGTAATTCTGAAAAAACTCCATCAATTTAAAAAATGATCGATTGACATTTCATTATTGGATGCTAGACAAGAGCAAAATGCAGTTTAGCTTTAGGAAACTTAAATGAGAAATGTCTCTATAGAAGTTTTTCTTACTCATATTTCTTGTTAATGACGATTATGTTAAAACATAAAAGACATTCCTTTCTCAATAGGTTTTGCAGATTTTGATGGTTGTGTTGAAAACCACTATAAAACACTTTGGTTATGTAAAGAGATTAGATTCATATTTTAGAGAAAGAAGGTGATTGAATAGGAATTTATTCAAACATTTAGTGCCCAATCGAAGTCACTATTATCTAATTGTTTTCACAATGCTTGAGGTTGGGATGGTGGAAGCACTATAATTGAATGACTCCTGGAAACCCATGTACAATATGTAAAAGCTAAGATGACCAGAAAAATGAGAAGAACAAGAGCATTAACCATAATGATCAGCCCTTTGAAATGTTGCATTTCTTGTTTTTTTTGACATGGAAACTTTGTTTGTTGTAACCTTGTTGCTGAAAAAACAATATTTAAATCACCAGAAACCCAAATCAAAACCCATCATACAAAACCCATGTTTTGAGCTACAACTTTTACAACAGATTTAGATTCAATGTAATACAAAAATAATGGATGGGAAAAATGATCTTATTGTCCAATCATCAATTTCCATGATTGTAAAGACTAAAGAGACTCCTCTTTGAGACTCTCGTTACACCTATTATTCTTTATGGATGTGAACTCTGGGGCTTAGTATGTCTAGTGAATAGTGAGAAATATAGAGCAAATACAACAAATTATTAAACGAAATACGCCCTATCCTCCTCTTAGAAACAAACATCTCCCTCATTGAGAGCACTGCTATGACTAGATACCTAATGTATAAGAACAAGTTAAAAAACATGAAAGACAAGAGGCTTCCTAAAATTGCTTCAAAATCTAGTGGTAACCACCATCTACTCAAGCAAGAATGGCATAAATATGCCCTGAATATCATCAAATCAAAATTTAAGGAGAAAATGTGGTGTGATAAAGAGAGGAAAAAAGAACTTTAAGGTATTATAAGGATGTAATCAACCCTAATGTAGAAGATCAAAATTAAAGAAAAAAAAATTAAACATTACTAAGATAAGAGAGAACTCCATAGTGAAATTGGGCCTTGGTCAATTCCTAAAAAGCCATGGGATGAAAGAGTGTGTGACCTTTGTGACACTAAGAAGGTTGAAGATGAAAAACACTTTCTTTTAGATTTTCCATCCTATACTCAAATTAAATCTCATTTTCAAAATATTTGTCACACTACCAACCTTCCTAACCTCCTAACTCAACAAAACTATGGTGATATCATCATCATCATATAGTAAAAAAAATTAAAAATTTAACAAATTTTTTTTATAAAAAAATCCAAAATTAATTTATCTTGAAATACAACTCTTAAAATTTCTTCCATAAATAATTTTTTTTAAACATTTCAAACCAATGAAATAACTTTAAAATAAATGAAATAAAGTAATATTAATAAAAGATTGAGAACAATTTTCTCATATTAATTTAAAAACATGTAATTAAAAATTTTAATATAATATATACCTTAAAATTATAAACTATTTTTACCTCAAAATAATAATTAAAAAAAAAAATTAATCAAATATTATTAATAAAAAATTTAATATATATTTATAAAAAATATTATTCAATAAAAAAATATCATCAACAATAATTTTTCAAAATTATTTAATTTAATTTTTTTCACACCAATCACAGTGCACCCTTACTTTTAATCTGTACCCAATCACTTTATTGGAACCATTACTTAATAGTACCAATCACTTTATTGAGACCATCACTTAATAGTACATATGTAATTTATTCTATAAATTAGATATCTATGTAATCCATAAATTACATATCCATTTACTTTATTGGGACCATCACATCTATATCCATTTAATTCCATTACTTAATAGTATCCAATCACTTTAATGGGACCATCACTTAATAGTGATTATGTAATTTATTCTTAAAAAAAATTATAACATGTATATCCCTATAATCCCACATAGATGTTATAAAAAATATGAAAGTTTTTAAAAAAGAAATCGTCACATCTATATCCATATAATCTCACATAAATGTTATAAAATAAATCATGAATATAATCTCACATAGATATTATAGAAAAAATTATGAAAGTTAAAGATAAAGAGCTAACAACCAAGTGAGATCCGTTTTTTTGCAATCCGTTATATAGAAAAAAGTAATGTAAGTATGAAAATATTTGATAAAAAATTACATTCATGATGTTATATAGAAGTTATCATAAATTCATTACATAGAAAAAAGTAGGGTAAGTGTGAAAATATTTGATAAAAAATTGCATTCATGATGTTATATAGAATTTATCATATAGTTTAATTATAACATTTGAAAATATATGTGCATGCATAAACAATTGAATTCATAAAATTTGCCAAAAAAAAATAAAATATTTCTATATAAAATAATAAATTAATATTAAATATTAAATTTATCTTAATGCTTAGTTGTCTTTTCACCAAAAAATGCAACAACATTCAAATATTTTAACTTTAACAACTACTCCATAACATTTAGACAACCATCTTCATTTTTTTAAGAAACAAATGCAACAACATTCAAGTATTTTTACGTTAACAACTACTCCATAACATTTAGACAACTATCTCCATTTTTTTGAGTGTGCAATTAAAGTAAAGAAAACTAATTTTATTTATTTTAATAAAAATATTAATTGAAGGAAAGAAAAATTAATTTTATTTATTTTAATAAAAATATTAATTATTGAGATAAAAATATATAATATAAAGAAAAAAATAAAATGAAAAAAAACGATATTTTTTTTTTTTAAATGAGATAAATGTACAATTATGAAATATGAAAGTAGTTATTATGAAATGTTACTTCCCATTTAAAATTGTAAAAATAATAGATTTTTTTTTTTTTAAGATAATTATAATTGTTGAAATAATGATGTGTCATTATGAAATAAAAAAAATAATATACATAGAAAGAAAATCCACTAAATCAATTTCATAAACTTATGTTATTTTATAAAAGGTTATTATGAAATGTATAACTAAAAATAAAATTAAATACTTTGATAGAGTTTGGTAGGGAAACTAGTATCTTTATATTTCTTATTTATGATTTATTAAGTTAAACTTATTTCTAAAATATTCACATCAATTTACCAAACTTTTCATATTCATATCTAACATTAATCTTATCCAAAATTGAAAAAAATTCAAATTCAAATAAATAAATAAATATATATATATATATATATATATATATATATATATATATATATATATAAATAAAATACATGCATTTACAATATAAAACATAAAACAATTATTTTATTAAACACATTTACAATATAAAACAATCATTTTATTAAAACACATTTACAATATAAAACACATATTCGTTATATAGAAATACAACTTCATCAAATAAAAATGAGGTTCAAGATTTTTTCCAACAATATCCCTCCTTCCTAATTTATATTTAGGATTTCTCTGCATTAAGGTTTAAGTCACTTATTTTCATCCTTTACATTATTTTTAAGTCTTTAGAAATTGTTTATGGTATGCAAAATCAGGTTTAATAGCAATCATAATCCCATTGGGGGCCTAGATATTATTCCCATAAAGAATTCATGTCATTACATTACCTAGATATGATTTCCATAAAGAATTTATGTAACATAAAACAATTATTTTATTAAACACATTTACAATATGAAACAATCATTTTATTAAAACACATTTACAATATAAAACACATATTCGTTATATAGAAATACAACTTCATCAAATAAAAATGAGCTTCAAGATTTTTTCCAACAATATCCCTCCTTCCTAATTTATATTTAGGATTTCTCTGCATTAAGGTTTAAGTCACTTATTTTCATCCTTTACATTATTTTTAAGTCTTTAGAAATTGTTTATGGTATGCAAAATCGGGTTTAACAGCAATCATAATCCCATTGGGAGCCTAGATATTATTCCCATAAAGAATTCATGTCATTACATTGCCTAGATATGATTTCCATAAAGAATTTATGTCATTACATTGAGGAAAACATTATTTACTAAAAGTTTTAGTGGAAGTTTTCAATGTTATAAGATTGGAAAAAAATATTAGAAAAACTTTCACTATTAACAATATAGATTTTAGCTAATGTTCACTATAACTAAAAAATTTACATGACAAAAGATTATAATGAAGTTTTTTCCCAACATACTTAAAATAGTAAGGTGCATAGGTGCTTACATATTAAATATGTGCTTGTCCACATAACATGATTTTAAAGTTGTGTGTAGTAGAGATTTTGAAAGCACCAATGCATTTTATATACTTTAAAAGCACCATTGAATATTAAATATTTAGAAAGAATTGGTGAATATTATATTTTTTAAGTATTGGTGTGTATTATATATGATTGAGCACTAATGTGTATATATCCTTATGCATCATAAAGTCTTAGTAATAGTAATGATAATGCTAATTGTATCATAGAAGGGAATGGTGTTGACATTTTAGTTAGAAGCATTGATGCTCTTATAAGAGTTATTAGCACCCTGTGCATTTTTACATGTATATTGCATGGTGCACAACAATCATTGAAATTTAATGGTGCTTAAATAGGTATGAAATACACCATTGCATTCAAATGAATACAAAGCATCAATATGTTTTAGTTTTGAAAATTTTCATGTTGTGGATATGCAAATGCAATTTCCTTTTCTTTTAAAAATTTCAATTAATCATGTGAAGGTTAAATATTTTTTATAATAATATTGAATTTTCTATTATAATTAATGTATTTCAATATAATCATTGCATTAGTGTATTTTATCATTTAAACAATATAAGAGTTTATTACACCTTCTTTAATTTTAATAATTTAAACCATCCATATATATAATCAACTAAGTAAAATTTTACAACAAGGCAATTTCCTTTTCTTTTAAAAATTTCAATTAATCATGTGAAAGTTAAATATTTTTTATAATAATATTGAATTTTCTATTATAATTAATGTATTTCAATATAATCATTGCATTAATGTATTTTATCATTTAAACAATATAAGAGTTTATTATACCTTCGTTAATTTTAATAATTTAAACCATCCATATATATAATCAACTAAGTAAAATTTTACAACAATGGAGATTGCAATAAAAGAAGTAACCATTTTTATGATATATGAATAAGATACCTTTTCTCATACAAAATGGGAAAACAATAAAGTCCATAATATTAAAAATGACAATATGTAATTGTTAATACAATTATTGGTAACTCATTCTCATACAAATTCAAACAATATGTCCACATTAAATAAAATGTCTAATTTTTAAGGGAAAACATTCCAAAATATAAAACTTGTAACATTCAATTATATCGATCATGAATCATCTCTGGAGCTTCTGTTTGAGCTACTTGCATAACTCGGGAAGGGATATTATACTTACGATATTTGTGATTTGTTTTATTTATTAGCTTGATTTTTTCCACCTCTTCATGTTCATTAGAAAAGTAGAAATAACGTGTAATGGTTATATCTACATTTATAGTACAATATACACGATTAGATAAAAGGAAAAACATACCATGGTAACAAGTGAATCATAAACAATTTTTACATTATTTCGAAATCGTTCCTCGTGTCATATCTCAACATATGTTTTGTTGGATCCGATCCATACTTTGTTTCCTACAAGTTTTATATTCCATGACAAAGCATAGATATAATTCAAGGTTTATTCGTATTCCATTAATTATAGAACAAGGGAAGTAAAAATAACATAGGCACTTACAAAATTTTCGATTAACCATTGATACTCCAATATATACTCACAAGACACACATAGTCCAACACCAATCAAACATTTGGATGGCTCTTGTTTGTACATTGGTACTTGGTAGAAAAAATCCATGGACAATTTTAAATTAACTAAAATATAGACATCACAACAAATATGAAACATTAAGTAAGAAAAAGGCAAGTACTCACAAAATTTACAATCAACCTTTTTCTTCCTTGTCATTCCATCTTATGTGCTAAATGGGTTCCAATATTTTTTTTCTACAACAAAATAATTGAAAACTAGTATTTCATGCAATAATTAAACTCTCTGGTTACACATACAATAATCAATGATTACATACATTTGATGCAAGTTGTTGTTGGGATAGCTTCTTCTATGATTCAACTAAAAGAAAAGGAAAAGGAAAAATTAAATAAGCAAAAGGTTCATTCAGTTGAGTACTTGATTCAACAGTTACTTTCTCAATAAATTTAGATTTCATTTCTTTACATTCTACTTTACTTTCCAAGCAATTTCATTTTGCAATAATACACACTACATGTGTACACATTCCACACCTTAAGTATATGCTTGGTTCAGGCCACCAAGTTTATCCTAATAATCAATCAATTAATCTAACACATCTAAGCCCACTTGGGCCCCAAAAGAATATTATAGTTAGGTTAGGAATTTGGGAATCAGAATACAAATAATTCCCCTTAGTTATTCTGCATTGAAACATGTAGGTTAACTATTAGGGTACTTAAAAATCCTTTCTATTAGACAGATTCAGAACCTGTTTGGTAGAAAGTGTGCTCTTTGAAGTGGATAATGTCAAGGTTGGGATTGGATGTATGATTGAGACTCCTTTCTCTTTCACTACTGAAGATCCCCCAACTATTATATTTCAGCTTGAAGGAAAAGAAACCTATTAAACATGTTTGTGAAGAGGTTTCTTAGTGGTCATTCTACTAGGTATCCTTACCCAAGTGGCTCTCGTAGGAGGGGGGTCACCTGAGACAAATTTATATGTGTCTTTAGGACTTGACTACAAGTTGAATCCTAGTTATAACTATCTCTTTTGAAACTTCACTCATCCACATGGATATCTTACTACCCTTGTTGTTGGTTTATTGGAAGGCCTTTATCCACAGTCTAGGATTTGTTTGAGTACATATCTAGTTTTTTTGATAGGCTAGAGTCTTTTCTCTTTATAGGACAGAGCTTCTTGAATTAGGCTATGTTTATTTTCATTCATACATGCTTATACCTAGTTATTACACAAACTAAGCACATAGTGAGTGTATTGTTTCAACTGTATTATTTTTTTAGTTCATTGCTTTGTCTTGTTATCGCACAGTTTGTAGTTTGGATAGTAGATGGATGAAAAGAGGTCAAACTGACGTAACTGAACCAATCCCACCCACTGTCACCTCGATGGGAAGGCTCTTTCTGTTTAGGGAGGTAAATCCCAGGGGAGACGTCCCCGATAACTTGGGGTTTTAAGAAGGCAAGAGGATTTAGCAAGGCTAAGTGATAATGATCCCCCTCACAAGTCACAACCTGATCAAAAAGTCTTGGCTTATAGCCAATAAATATGCCCATAAGTAATAACCAATAAGATCACCTACCTGAGAACAAGACAATAATAAAACGATGCATATGCAAGCTTGCTTGCTAGTTAGTACTTCATATGATCAATGAATTTCTTGAATATAAGAAATTTGAGCAATAAATATTGATGAAGTCAATGTTTATATAATAGAAACAATGCACAATATCACTTCTTCAATAAATGCTAAAGAAACGTGGCATTCAATGTAACAAATTAACACTTCATTAGATAATGCCTTTAAACAACCATTCAATTGCTTGAAAATAAAATGATAGCTGCATAATGATGTTTATAGAAAAAGATGACGACACCAATTAGTTAGTAGGGTTAGTCTTAGGCTAGGGTTATAAGTATTAGTAATTGCTTAAAGTGTTTGATTGAAGTTGTGATCAATTTACTCAAGACAAAGGAGGCCTTAGATTAGTGCCTTGTTAGGGTAAATGGAGTCAAAAGAAGAGGACACAGGAGTTGAAGGATCAAGTGAAAGTAATAAGACTAAGGACAAGAGGGTTAGACCTTGAGGTGTTTCTATGGAAAGGCCTCAAGGATGAAACCGTAGGGGAGAGAGGCTCACTTTGGTGTAGGGGAACTAGGCCTTAGTGCTCTCTCCTCCTTCCTTAGCTTAAATGGAAAAATGGCTAGCTCAAAAGATTGCATAAAACTAAAACAAGAGGTTTTGCAGGTAACGTGTTGCTATGGAAAGGATTTACTAGGCAAACCCTAGGGAAAATCGGCCCACCAAGGTGTAGGGGAACTAGGCCTTGATGTGTTTTCTCCTTCTTAGCTCAATAAACAAGAAAATGACTAGAAAGTAGAAGAGGGATGGAGTGCTGCTATGGCAAGGCTCTATCCTCTTCAACAAATGGTTCAAAACCTTGATTGGGACATGAGACAAGGACCTACAATGTGTGTTTGTCACCTAGGGTTTATTCAACAAATTATAACAATAGATGTAAGAAAATAACACTACAACCATTCAGTTAATATTTTTTGCAGAAATTCACTTACATTTAACCAAGAAATCACATAACAAACCCTAGTTGTAACACCTTCCACCAAGAGAAATGCCAAAAATGCCAATATAAGTCCAAAAATGTCTTCCTTCAACAAGTGTGCCTCCCAATTTCAACCAAGAACTCCAAGAGTGGTGCAAATTTCAGGCCTCACTAATGAGTGAGTGAAAGATGATGAAAAAATGAAGGTAAAAACCCTCAATTTATATAGTACCATGACCTAATTTTAATTTTTAGGTCATGAAAAAGGCAGACAAGATAAAAAATACTAAAATCATAATGTTTTACATTAAATTCTTAAAATAAAACCCTAATCAAGCAAAATAAGGATGTCATCCCCTCTCTAGGGTGACGTTAGCCCCTTCTAGGGAAAATGCAACCTCTAGGAGCAAGACGTTAGCCCTCCTTGGGTTTCTCCAAGATGCCACACGTGCCAAACTACCATGTCCATCTGCCAAAGTGTCCAAGAAGAAAGGATGATGTCATGGATCTCATGGGTGACATCTTAGGCCTTCCAAGGCCAACGTTCCATTGAAAAGGGGACAACACCCCTAGGTCAAGCTCTGTTGGGGTGCCTTTACAAGACGTCCTCCTTCTCTCCTATGAAAACCCCTTTGTCCTGTATCTGCCCCCTATTGGGGTCTCAACATCCATTGGGTGGGCTCTTTAGCCCCATGGAGGTCTGAACTAATCATCTCCCCATGTGTACCTGTCCAACATGGTACCTGTCGGTCGGGCATGATCTTGCACATCAACAACTACGCCCTCCATGGGATCATAAGTCACAGGGATCATAGCAACGTCAATCACATCTCATCATCAATATTATTAAACATGTGCATAAAATCCCTATTATCCCAGTTAAAATCTCAAAGACATTATACAAGCCTGCAATACAAGTTTCGGGAAAGTTACAGGGCATCTTATTGGGCTAGTGTCCACTGGAAAAGGAAAGTTCCCAGAAAAGTATTCATCTAAGCCATGTAAGTGGGTGATGTGGATAAGGGATGTCCTGATAACGGGTGCAATGGAAGAAGGGGATGCAAAGTTCTACTTGTGGGTGCCTTTGTAGAAGGCGAGTTGCACATGTCCTGGATGCAATTTTTCCAAGCCTAATTCATGCCTTTTATTCTTTATTCCTATTGCCTTTTTCTTCAAGAATCTAATCAGGGGACACTTCCTAGGCGTGGTGACCAGTGATGGCAGCGTTAATCACAAGTACTTTCACAGAAATGAGAATTCTGTCTCATGATGAGACCCCCTTTCTCTTGGCCATGCAACCAAGAGTCACTACCCTAGCATGGTAATCAGCTGCTAGTAGTGTCATACTGCTAGATACCCATGGACATAATAGGTTGGCTCGTGATGAGACCCCCTATCCTCTGACTAAGTCTTGTTTTATTATTTTTATGGGTCCCTCTTGTTTCTTGCTGAGAATCCTTTTATTACTTTCTCGGGGATCCCTGGGCGAAGCATCTCAAGGTTTTTTCTTAGGCTTTTATCTTTTGTCAACTTGCTTTTACCTTCTGGGCCTTTAGCCCCTTATTCCCACAAGGTAAGGTGCAATCCTCAAATGAAAAGTCAAGCCAATGCTCAGACAAGTGTAATGGGATAGATGAGCGGGAAGCAAGATGAAAAAGGTGGTGCTATGATGGGAGAGGACGATGACTCTTCAGAAATCCCCCCAGTGGCAACCCAAAACCTATGGAAAAAGGCTTACTAGGTCATTCTCTCATTCTCCCCAGACATGGTCAAGTGGTAAAGTATAATATCCAAGCATTCGTTAGAAACAAAAGGGATTAAATACATATATTCAAAGGTTTTGAGGATTAGAGTGACACATACCATGATACCTGGAATCATTACCTCATGGAGCAAGAACCATTTCTGACACAAGACCAAGTCGATGGTGATGGATGTTGTTGTTGTTGTTGCTGGAAAAGTAGGGGCGCTGAAAGGGAGAAAATATGGGCCCTCCAGGGCCATGATAAAGTCAATTTGGCTCTCGGTACACCATGTCTAGGACCTATGGGCCTCGAGACATGATCTCCTAGTTATCCATAAAAGTGGGGGATAACGTATGGCTCCAACTTGAGGACATGTGCTCACCGTAGAGTGCATGAGAACCTCAACATCTCTGGCATAGCCTGTTTACCTGCTTGATCTCAATAGAAAAATTAGTAACCAATTGGGGTGATGATACCACCCCCAGCATATA
>ML840488.1:0-12413 GCA_009831015.1 Picea engelmannii | reverse complement strand
CATAAGTGTGAATGTGAAAGAAAACCAACATGCAATGCAAAATGCAAATGGTATAATACATGAATGCAAAAATGCCTACCTACTTACCTGCACTCACCTATTGGTTGGATGTAGTCAAATGACCAGTGTAACCAATCCAGCAATGTCCCACAATACCTGCCTTTGTGCTTCATCATAAGCCAGAATAGTGATAAGTTAAGCACAACAATACCATGAGTTAGAAAATGCATTGTATCTATGGGAGTTGTAAGGTCTAGCTCATGGAGGCAGGTGGGAGGGAAAAGGTGATGCCAAGACATACTCTCGGGAGAGTGCTCAATCCATCTCAGGAAAGGATCGTGAAAAGTCAAAGGCTCAGAAGATCGAATCGAGGAATCTGGATGCTGGCTACCTTGAACGTTGTCACAAATTGAATCTTGAGAAGGGATTATTAAAAACTGAATGGATGGCTGACATTTTTTGAAGGGGAAGTTGGAAAATTGAAGTAATACGCCTTTTCTTGAGGTACTCAATTTTCCCCTAAAATTTAGAGCGAGGTTTTGTCTTACAGGAGACTTGGGGTAATGAACATGTTTCTGAACCACACCTTTAGTGACATAGTGAGTTAAAGTGATCAAAGGGAGGTGGAAAGTCTTATCACAAGTATCATGTTTCAAGGAAGTAACTTCCTCATTTTTATCAAGATCTGAGCACAACATTGGTTGATAACTTTCTTCATAGAACAAATCCAAGTGCTCAGAGAAATAATCATCAAATTCCTCAAGGTATGACCAAAAAATAGTAGGAGAGCATAGTATCAATTCATCCTAGGCATCTGAATAAAATTGGTAATCATTTCTTGTTGCCAAATGTGAGAATTATTAGTAACTTCATGTGATAAAGGTAAAGGAAACTTTTGGAAATGACCCTCAATGTCGTAAATGGGATCCCCATCATATGCAATAACATCCCATTTGCGCTTACTGACATGTATGAACTCATTAATATTATCAAGAAAGTCATCATTCTCATCATAACACAAAGGGTTTAGAAAATTCAACACTTCTTCACTTTCCATATCATAAGACAAAGAATCTTTAAAAACTTGGAAAGGGAAGTAACTCACCTTGCTCACTTCTTCCTGTGTAGGAGCTTCAAGTACTCAGATATATTCATCAAAGGGAAGAATTGCCTCTACATCTTCTAGTTTGTCGAGAGGCTCCATTTCTTCTTTGTTGTTTGAATCATAGAATAAGGTATCATCAAAAATTTGGAAAGGAAAACAACTTACCTCATTCTCTTCATTTTGCACAGGAGGAATAGGATCTTGGAGAGCTTTGTCGGATGGAGGAGCGTTTACCAGTGTTTCATCCTCATAACTTAATTCTTTTATTTCACTGCATTCTATCAAATCATGGGAGAAATCCTTCTCCTCTTCAAGGGGTTGACAATTTGCCTCACAAATCTCTTCTTTCACATCGGAAGATTCTTGGTATTGAACATGATACGCATTCCTCATATCTCCTACAATATCAGTGGTGAATCCTCCGTCTTCCAAGGCTATCGTGAGGTTTTGAAGGGCATCTTCATACATTTTGCAACGTGTCTTGGTAAAGTCAATAAACTTACTGATGAGGTGTATGAAAGATGATATACCCCTATCTTTGCAACAACCCTTAAACCAATATTGCAAGAAGGATGGCAGAGCGAGTATGAATAATTTTATAAGAGCATCGTCTCCTCCCAATTTTGTCTCACTCATATATTCTAAAAAATTTACGATGTGAGGAGTTGGTAGGCCCCAAAATCTTGGAGAGTTGTTTAGCCATTTTGTATCAAAGTAATTTGGGTATTCTTGAAAATTTTTGAAATCAATAGTCAGATACATTTGTTCCCAGTGTGCCATGATCCCATAATTTGGAAATATCACATAATTGAGAGTAAGCTGGCACCCTAGAGAAGTTCAGTGGAGTCGCCATATTATTTTCCTGAAACTATCAAAGGATAAGGGAAAACACCCTAAGTGGAGTCGTCAGGTAAGCTTGTAAGATAAGGCTTCTGAGGCAAGGCTTACCGAAAAGTGTCGTCTGAGGAAGGTTTGACTCAGTGTTCCCCGGAAACAGTGCCAAAATGTTATCGCACAGTTTGTAGTTTGGATAGTAGATGGATGAAAAGAGGTCAAACTGGCGTAAATGAACCAATCCAACCCATTGTCACCTCGATAAGAAGGTTCTTTCTATTTAGGGAGGTAAAACCCAAGGAGACATCCCTGGTAACTTGGGGTTTTGAGAAGGCAAGAGGATTTTTGATAATGATCCCCCTCACAAGTCACCACTTGATTAGAAAGTATTGGCTTATAGCCAATAAATATGCCTAGAAGTAATAACCAATAAGATCACCTACCCGAGAACAAGACAACAATAAAATGATGCATATGCAAGCTTGCTTGCTGGTTAGTATTTCATATGATCAATGACTTTCTTGAATATAAGCAATTTGAGAAATAAATATTGACGAAGTCAATATTTATATAATAGAAACAATGCACAATATCACTTCTTCAATAAATGCTAAAGAAACGTGGCATTCAATGTAACAAAACACTTCATTAGATAATGCCTTTAAACAACCATTCAATTGCTTGAAAATAAAACGATAGCTGCACAATGATGTTTATAGCAAAAGATGACAGCAACAATTAGTTAGTAGGGTTAGTCTTAGGCTAGGGTTAGAAGGATTAGTAATTTCTTAATGTGTTTGATTGAAGTTGTGATCAAGTTACTCAAGACAAAAGAGGCCTTAGATCAGTTCCTTGTTAGGTTAAATGGAGTCAAAAGAAGAGGACACAAGAGTTGAAGGATCAAGTGAAAGTAGTAAGACTAAGGACAAGAGGGTTAGACCTTGAGGTGTTGCTATGGAAAGGCCTCAAGGATGAAGCCTTAGGGGAGAGAGGCTCACTTTGGTGTAGGGGAACTAGGCCTTAGTTCTCTCTCCTCCTTCCTTAGCTTAAATGGAAAAATGACTAACTCAAAAGATTGCATAAAACTAAGACAAGAGGTTTCGCAGGTAACGTGTTTCTATGGCAAGGCTTTACCAGGCAAACCCTAGCGAAAATCGTCTCACCAAGGTGTAGGGGAACTAGGTCTTGATGTGTTTTCTCCTTCTTAGCTCAATAAATAGGAAAACGACTAGCAGGTAGAAGAGGGACGGAGTGTTGCTAAGGCAAGGCTCCATCCTCTTCAAAAAAATGGCTCAAAACCTTGATGGGGACATGAGACAAGGACCTACAATGTTTTCTTGTCACCTAGGGTTTATTCAGCAAATTATAACAATAGATGCAAGAAAATAACACTAAAACCATTCAATTAAGAAGTTTTGCAGAAATTCACTTACATTTAAAAAAGAAATCACATAGCAAACCCTAGTTGTAACACCTTCCACCAAGAGAAATGCAAAAAAAGCCAATATAAGTCCAAAAATGTCTTCCTTCAACAAGCGCGCCTCCCAATTTCAGCCAAGAACTCCAAGAGTGGGGAAAATTTCAGACCTCACTAATGAGTGAGTGAAAGATGATGAAAAAATGAAGGTAAAAAGCCTCAATTTATACAGTACCATGACCTAATTTTACTTTTTAGGTCATGAAAAAGGTCGACAAGGCCAAAATACTAAAATCATATTGTTTTTCAATAAATGCTTAAAATAAAACCCTAATCAATCAAAATAAAGACGTCATCCCCTCTCTAGGGTGACGTTAGCCCCTTCTAGGGAAAATGCAGCCTCCAGGAGCAAGACGTTATCCCTCCTTGGGCTTCTCCAAGATGCCACACGTGCCAAACTACCATGTCCATCTGGAAAAGTGTCTAGGAAGCAAGGATGACATCATGGATCTCATGGGTGACGTCTTAGGCCTTCCAAGGCCAACGTTACACTGAAAAGGGGACAACAACCCTAGGTCAAGCTTTCCTAGGGTGCCTCTGCAAGACGTCCTCCTTCTCTCTTGTGAAAACCCCTATGTCATGTCTCTGCCCCCTGCTAGGGTCTCAACATCCATCGGGTGCTCTCTTCAGCCCCATGGAGGTCTGAAATGATCATCTCCCCATGTGTACCTATCCAACATGGTACCTGTCCATTGGGCATGATCCTGCACATCAATAGCTACGCCCTCCATGGGATCATAAGTCACAGGGATCATAGAAATGTCAATCACATCTCATCATCAATATTATTAAACATGTGCATAAAACCCCTATTATCCCAGTTAAAAGCTCAAAGGCATTATACAAGCCTGCAATACAAGTTTGGGGAAAGTGACAGGGCATCCTATTGGGTTAGTGTCCAATGGAAAAGGAAAGTTCCCGGAAAAGTCTTCATCTAAGCCATGTAAGTGGGTGATGTGGATAAGGGATGTCCTAACAATGGGTGCAGTGGAAGAAGGGGATGCAAAGTTCTACCTATGGGTGCCTTTGTAGAAGGTGAGATGCACCTGTCCTAAATGCAATTTTTCCAAGCCTAATTCATGCCTTTTATTCTTTATTCTTATTTCTTTTTTCTTCAAGAATCTAATCAAGGGACACTGCCCAGGCATGGTGACCAGTGATGGTAGCGTTACCCACAAGTAATTTCACAGAAATGAGAAGGATGGATCGTGATGAGACCCCCTTTCTCTTGACGATTCAACCAAGAGTCACCACTCTAGCATGGTAACCAACTGCTAGTAGTGTCATACTGCTAGATACCCATGGACCTATTAGGCTGGCTCGTGATGAGACCCCCTATCCTCTGAATAAGTCTTGTTTTATTATTTTTATGGGTCCCTCTTGTTTCTTGCTGAGAATCATTTTACTTCTTTCTCGAGGATCCCTGGGTGAAGAATCTTGAGGTTTTATTCTTAGGATTTAATCTTTTTCCATATTTCTTTTACCTTCTAGGCCTTTAGCCCCTTCTTCCCACAAGTTAAGGTGCAATCCTCAAATGACAGGTCAACCTAGTGCCCGGACAAGTGTAATGGGATAGATGAGAGGGAAGCAAGATGAAAAAGGTGGTGCTATGATGGGAGCGGATGATGACTCTTCAGAAATCCCCCCAATGGCAAACCAAAACCTACAGACACAGGATTACTAGGTCATCCTTTCATTCTCCCTAGACATGGTCAAGTGGGAAAGTATAAGATCCAAGCATTCGTTACAAACAAAAGGGATTAAATGCACATATTCAAAGGTTTTGAGGATCAGAGTGACACATACCATGATACCCGCACTCATTACCTCATGGAGCAAGAACCATTTCTGACACAAGACCAAGTCGAGGGTGATGGATGTTGTTGCTGCTGGAAAAGTAGGGGTGCTGAAAGGGAGAAAAGATGGGCCCTCCAGGACCATGCTAAAGTTGATCTGGCTCTCGGTACTCCATGTCTAGGACCTGTGGGCCTCAAGACATGATCTCCTAGTTATCCCTAAAAGTGGGGGATAACATGTCCCATTAGCCTTTGATTCTTCTTACATCTTAGGGTGATATTTTCATTTGGACACCATATATCCCCCTAGGATACAGTCTCATTAATTGCAATTCCTTTGACCTATTTTCTTTACTGAACTCATTATCTTCCCTACCCAATGAGTCATGGTTCCTCCCCCTATCCCACCTTTGGGTTCTATCTTTTCTAAGTCACAACCCCCTTCCCCATTGACGGGGGTTGGTTCATCTATTTATGGAAACAATTCTTATTCCTCTAGTTCATCCTCATCCAACCCAAGTTCCACCATGGCATGAATGAATGTAGGATATAATGCCAACCAAACTTATGCCTTTCATGGCAGGTTTAAATCTTTTCGATTTAGAAAAGTTAATCAATGATCCTATCCATCATGATCCTAATTGGCCCACTATGCCAAAAATATTCCCTTTGACATCCCAAAGTTTGAGGGAAAACCTAGAGAGGATCCCTCTAACTACTTCATTTTCTTCTACGTGTTGTGTTCCTCCAACTCCATAACAAAATATTCTATTAGGTTGAGGTTGTTTCAATGCACTTTGATGGGTATTTCTTCCAAATGGTACATAGACCAACCTGTCAATACCCATAACTCCTTTGTATCCACAAAAAAAGGCATTTTTGACTTGATCCCATCTTCTAGTCTATCATGACATATGAATGCATATCTTAACCAACTTCGGTCAAACTACAATCACCCACATCATAGATCATATCCAAGAATGGTGTAGAATACGGGGCTTGTGTAAAGCCGATATAAATTATTGATTCCTCATGGACTGGTTCCTAAAATCCCTTCTTTCTCTCATTACTAAGAATGTATCCATGTCCATACCTAGTATTGAGGAGGAATCCATCCAAAAGACACAATAGGATGATCTTATCTATGCCCAATCAGGGTATTTATATACCATCCTTCTTGATGCCCCTCACTCTCGCTCAAGTGACTTTTATGCACTAGGGGCATTCCATGTGGTTAATGGAATTATAGAATATATGTCACATACCTATCCACATCCTAACCCCCTAGATCTAGTGGATAATGTAACCCTTATGGTGGGAATATCACCTCTTACTCTCAAGCTTTCATTGGGTGCCCTTCAACACCTTATGGTTATCCTAACCCCCCTCAATTTTTATCTCGCTCTTCCTCTCAGTGAGAAACAATACCTCTTATATTGCATGTCATGCACATCCAAATGTACATGGACCAACTTATAATAGTTCCTCTTATGGTGGGGGAACTATGAATCCATATTATCCCTTCCTTGGCCCTCCACTAGTTTATAAATTTTAAACTTTTTACGATAATGAAATGCACACACAAATTATTAACAAAGAAAATAAAACAATTCCAATCACACATATACACATGGATTTACCTTGGAAAACCAATTGGGAAAACCTACAACTTTTTTTAAAGACACACCTATAATTCTATTCATAATACAACTTCATTTTTTAAAATACAATATATAGGATCCCGCAACATCCAAAAAACCCTTGATCCATTGACCCAAATTACATTACAACCTTAATTCTTTAACCAAAATTAGGAAAACATGGGTTGAAATACCATGTGCCACTGAACCAACAAAGATGAAAAACATATAAAATGTGGTGAGTACTTGCACAAGAGATCTAACTAGAAGAAGAACGAACACATCTTGCAAAGGTAAGAAGATGAGAGAAAAATTGGAGAGAAAGGAATGAGAATTGTATTAACCGTATTCCACACACAAAGAGTGAATAATTTACAATAGATATAGGCTACATGAGTAACTAATGCACCATAGTAGTGATCTATAGAGATCTAGACACTCACTGACAAACACTGCAGTGAAATTCCACCTAGTCCTAGTTAACTGATCCATGCAATCATCAATTAACTGAGTCACACGTGTGGAAGTGAGAGAAACACATGCAAATATTGGTGATAAAACCGAGATTTACATTCATGAGTGACTTCCACTAGTATAAATGAGTGTAACTGACACTGAACTGAAGAGGAACGTCCTATTTTGTAGGGGAATAATCTCTAGAGAGAATATTCTCATCTAAGGAAGTGTTCTCAACATTGGAATATCAAACTTAGGAAAATAATTTTAGGTGAGTGTGTAATATCTCCAACACTCCCCCTGAACACTACTAGGGTGTACATGATGAATGGATCCCAGTAATAGAGGCCATGTTAAGTACCCATTGTACAATGCATCTAAGAATGAGACATTGAAAAAAAGAGGAAAGAGGGAAAAACTCATGTGAAAACCGCCCCTCAAGGTACAATGCATAAGAAAAAATGAAAAAATGAGAAGGAACAAAAAACAGTTGCTAAGCAATTGTGTCCTTCACTCCATGAAGACCTCACAATTGTGCAAGTTTGTGCTCGTTGAATATTTTTTTGAATATGTATATGTCTGCACAGATCTGATGAAGTAGATGCACCAATGAGATGTCCACACATATCCACTTTCTATTTTTTTAATGAAGAAGATCCAAATGAAATTTGGATGAAACTTTGAAAATCATGCGGTCGTTTCCAGAAAAATGATTTTTATTTTTTTTTAAATGCTCATAAATTTACTTCCCGAACTCTGTTTCGGACAATTTGTTTTTGAAATTGGGTACTTTTCTGAGAGGAATTCAAATATCCAATTTGTTTCTACAAATTCTTCTCTCAAAATGTTAGAAGTGAATCTGATGTGTGCAACCCCCTTTTTGGATCCTGAGATGCATGCATGGCACATGCATGAAGCTCCTGAGATGCATGCATGGTGCATGCAAAAGTGTCTATGTGTGAATCCTAAGATGCATGTTTGATATATTCTGTAGGAAATTCAGAAAACAAATCTAAAATAGAGTAGACATCATCTACAATTAATGGAACAAAAACTTTTGTAGATACTTGTGTAGAAGACTCTTCAGAATAAGAGGTTTTATCTTATGATGACTTCTCTTTTGGATCTATCTTTTCAATCTCCTGCATGCAATCTTCACAATCTTCTTTATTCCTGAATAGAATCTCCAATCTGGTCCATAGTTTGTTTGGATTTGAGTTTCGTGATTCATCATATACTTGGTGGAGAATTTCAGGAGAAATAAACCAGACGATACATCCTATGGCCAGTGTATCTTTTTTGTTAAGAAATTTATTTTTCTTATCTATGGAATAAGGATCTACTTCCATTTCCATGGTTATTTTGTATAAGCCTCTACTTCTGAGAAGAAGAAGAATTGTTGGCTTCCACTCCAAATAGTTATGAGGCGTGAGAAGTATTGTCGATGAATAATCCATCTTTCTTGTTGTATCTCCCTTCTAGACCTGCAAATAAGAGTGTTGGTGACGATCCTTGCTAGAAGCATGTGGGATTTTATACCATGTAAAATGTGGTGAGTACATGCACAAGAGATCTAGCTAGCAGAAGAACGAACACAACTTGCAAAGGTAAGAAGACAAGAGAAAATAATGAGAAATGTATTAATTGTATTCCACACACAAAGAGTGAATACTTTACAATAGATATAGGCTACATGAGTAACTAATGTGTCATAGTAGTGATCTAGAGAGATCTTGACACTCACTAATAGACACTGGAGTGAATTGCTACCTAGTCCTAGTTAACTGATCCATGCAATCAAAAGTTAACCAAGTCACACATGTGGAAGTGAGAGAAACACATGCAATTGCTAGTGATAAAACCGATATTTCCATGCATGAGTGACTTCCACTAGTCTAACTGAGTGTAACTAAATCTGAACTGAAGAGGAACATCCTATTTTGTAGTGGAATATTCTCTAGAGAGAATATTCTCATCTAAGGAAGCGTTCTCAACATTGGACTATCAAACTTAGGGAAATAATTCTAGGAAAATGATTCTAGGTGAGTGTGTAATATATCCAACAAAACCACCCCTGCCAAATGAAAAAGTGTAATAGACCCACTTATTAATAATACATTCCAGCTAGATTCCAAAGTGGAGCTGGTGGAAATAAAGTCAATGCTCTATTCTTTCTAGTTGGAGGAGGAAAGTATCTATTCTTTCTTCATAGTTTAACACTTCACTCAAGAAAACCAATTGGTGCTCCTTCTCCCCCTCACTTGAATTAAAAATTGTGAGAAAGGGTTGGTGGAACTTCTCCTCCTCCCTCAAATTACTAAAGTGTGAGGAAATGAAAGTGCTCTTGTTCCTACATACTAAAATTACAAAAGTATGAGAAATGGCCAATAATCCTTCTCTTCCTAAGTGTAATGAAAAAAATGTGAGAAATAGTTAGTGCTCCTTCTCTTCCTCCTTCAAATTACCAACATGTGATAAATTGAAGGTGCTATATTTCATCCTCATTCAAATTACAAAATCTATATAAAATCCTTCTCTTCCTAAGTGTAATGACAAAAATGTGAGAAATAGTTAGTGCTCCTTCTCTTCCTCCTTCAAATTACCAACATGTGATAAATTGAAGGTGCTATATTTCATCCTCATTCAAATTACAAAATCTATATAAATTCTTGGTGCTCCTAATCCATATAAAGGGATAGTGATACTTCTGCTCCTCCATAAAATTAGTAAAGTGTTAGAAAATGAAGGTTCTCCTTCTCCTCCTCACTCTAATTACAAAAGTGTGAGAAAGGGTTGGTAATCCCGCCCCCCTACCTCAAATTATAAAATTGTGAGAAAGGCCCAATGCTCCTTCTCCTGATCTCTCTAATAACCGAAGCCTAAGAAATTCCCAATTATCCTTATTCCCGTCACTTGAGTTAAAAAAGTGTGAGAAAGAGTCAATGCTCCATCTCCTCCTCCCTCAAATTACTAAAGTGTGAGAAAATTAAAGTTCTCCTTCTCCTCCTCACTAGAATTACAAAACGATGAGAAATAGATATTGCTCCTTCTCCTCCTCACTTTAATGATGAAAGTGTGAGAAAGGAACAATCCTCCTTCTCCTAATCCTTCTAATTACTAAATTCTAACAAAAAGTTGGTGCTCCTTCTCCCCACACTAAAATTAAAAGTGTGATAAAGGATGTGTGCTCCTTCTTGTCTTCCTTCAAATTACTAAAGTAATATAAATTGAAGGTGCTCCTTTCCCTGACCCCTCAACTTACAAAATGTATGGATAGGGTAAGTGGTCCTTATCCTCCTCACTCAAATGAAAAATGTGTGATAAAGGAATAGTGATCCTTCTCCTCCTAACTTTAATTACAAAATTGTGAGAAAGGGTAGGTTATCCTTACCCTTCACCCTCAAACTACAAAAGTGTGAAAAAGGTTTTTTCATCCTTCTCCTCATCTTTCGAATGATTAATGTTTGAAAACATGTTGGTGGTTCTTCTTCAAATCACTCGAAATAAGAAAGTGTGAGAAAGGGGAAAATTTCCTTCTTCTCCTCACCATAATTACAAAAGCATAAGAGAGGGCCATTTCTCCTTCTCCTCGTCATTTGAATTAGAAAATAATTGGAAAGGGTTGGTGCTCCCTCTTGTGCTCCCTATAGTTACTAAACTATGAGAGATGATTAATTTTCCTTCTCATCATACATAATTATTAATGTCTAAGAAATGACTTGTGTTCATTTCCCCCCTACTCAAATTAAAAAAGGGTGAGAAAATTTCATTGTGTCCCTCAAATGTGATTAAATGAAGGTGCTCTTTCTCATGCTCATTGGAATTACAAAAGTACGAGAAAGGGGTAGTAATACTTCTCCTCCTCACTTAAATGAAAAAGTGCGAGAATGCAATTTTGCTCCTTCTCCTCCTCCCTCAAATTACCAATGGGTGAGAAATTTAAGGTGCTATGTTTCCTCTTCACTTGAATTACAAAAGTTGTAGAAATTCTCTCTGGTCCAACACTTTCTCACCTTAAATTAAAAAGTGTGAGAAATGGATAGTGCTACTTCTCCTCCTCTCTAAAATTTATAAGTGAAAGGAATTGAGGTGTTCCTTCTCCTTATCCATCTAATTATAAAAGTGTGAAAATGGGATAGTAAACATTCCTCTCCTCCCTCAAATTATAAAAGTGTGATAAAGGGAAGGTTATCCTTCTCCTCGTCCCTCAAATTAAAGTACAAGAAATTGTTGGTGGTCCTTATCCTTGTCACTCAAAGTGTGAAAAGGGACAAATGCTCTATACTCTCCTCTCTCACATTACTAAAGTGTCAAAAATAAAGTTTGAGTCTTTACATCATCACTAGTAGGGTATTTTTTAAGGATTCAAATATTATACCTATGTATAGTATTCTAGGTGACTATTTCAATTTGAAAAATCATAAATATAGATATGTAGGAGATTATTAAATGAAAAACATATAATTTATTATTAAGACTTGTAAATATTGGTGAATATTATCAATTTATTCATATCTATATAAAAAATGAGTGAATTTTTAACGAATCCAATATATATATATATAATAGCCATTTTGGAAAAAAATTGCCCCAAAAAATGCCTTACTCATTAGAATTAAATTATGAAACCATGAGAAATGGATAGTTCTTCTTCTCCTCAATTGAATGAAAAAAGTGTGATATAGGGACAATGATCATTGTCCTCATCCCTATAATTACTAAAGTTTGAGAAATGGTTGGTTCTTCTTTTCCCCTTCACTTAAAAAGTGTGGAAAGTGTGAGTGCTCCTTCTCCTCCTCCCTCAAATTACTAACATGTGTGAAATTAAAGGTTTTCCTTCTCCCCCTAACTTGAATTAAATAAGTTGTAGAGAGGATCAATGGTCCTTCTCCTCCACACTTGAATGATACTTGTGTGAGAAAGGGTTAGTTATCCTTCTCTTCCTCACTTTAATTACAAAAGTGTTGTTGGTCACTATAATTGCTTAATTAATTTCAAACAACCAAGTGAAACATAAATTATCAACCCAGGGAAGTCTTTTGTTTCAAAGATAGCTGCGCACTATATATGCTCAATTCCAAAATCACTTAGTGTTGTAGTAAGGA
>ML840487.1:22541-41837 GCA_009831015.1 Picea engelmannii | reverse complement strand
TTCAATTCATACATGAAATCACATACACAGCATATAAAAGCAAATGTATGACTGGAAGCAACCATTCATGAGCACATCAACATCAATACACAGAGAACAGACACAAAAACCATGAATTTGAATCAAAGCTTCTTCTATTAATTCAAATATAAATACATGGGTGTTCTTTACACAGCTCTCTGCATGCTCTTGCTCTCCTGCTCCTCAGAATTCTCTATCTATTCCTTAATAATGTTACAATGCACAATGAGGGTGTCTATATCCATTCTCCCTCCTTCCTTCTAAAATAGTCTAATCTATGAATTAAAATCCTATCTACCTGCATTAACTATATTAAATGTCAGTTATCTACTAAAGGACGAGAGCTATCCGCTCAAGGTCCATTTACAATATACAAAGTGTGCTTCATTAAATTTTCACATTAATGTTCGTGCAACAATTCCAAAGTGTTTTCAAAATTTGTGTTGGCTTGTCCAGCTGTCCTGATACTTCTACGTTGGCTCGCTTGATGTGTTGGTGATGCTCCTGCATCACTGCTCAATGTAGACTTCTTCCTCTATTTCTTCATTTAGGAATATTGATTTCATGTCCATATGATACACTTTAATATTCTTGGAACATGCATAAGATAGGATCAGTCAAATTTATTCCATTATGGAAATTGGGGAAAACATCTCTTCAAAATATACCTTCAACTTGAGAGTATCATTTGCATACCAATCTTGCCTTGTTCCTGGTAAATTTTCCATCCTCGTTCAATTTGTTCCTGAAAACCCACTTTGTACCAATTATGTTCTTGTTCTTCAGCCTTGGAACTAGTTCCCAACTGTCATTATTTTATATCTCATCTAAATCTTCATCCATATCTTTGATCCATAATTCATCCTTGTTGGCTTCTTCAAAACTGTTTCGCTCAATAGTAGATAGTAGTGTTAGATGTTGATGTTTTAATGAGTGGACTCTTCTTTTGTTTTCAACTCCTACATCTTTATTTCCAATAATTTGTTCTGATGGATTATTTTTTTACACTCGTCTATTGGATGTCTTTGGAAGTGCTTGAATATCCTACTATTCTTGCTCTACTTTTGGTTTCTCTTCTTCTTCATCTGATTCTCATCTACTTATTCTTATTTCAAATCTTTTTCATGATCCCGTTCCACTGAATCTTTGCTACTTTGTTTTATATTTCGTCCATCTGTCTCATAAATTGTCACATTGATGTTTTCTACTATTTTGTTGAGTCTCATATTGAAACATTTGTATCTTTCCTTTTTCTTGAGTACCCAACCAATATTCCCTTATCAACTCAAGAATCAAATTTTCCAATTCTGCCATCTTCTCTTTTGATGTAGCATTTGATTCTAAAAACTTTGAAGTGCTTCACATTTGTTGGTATTCCTTTTCATAGGTCATATGGAGTCTTATCATTTTTATTTCTGAGCATTCCTTTGTTATGGATGTGAACTATTGTATGTACTACTTGTACCCAAAATACGTTTGTTAACTTGGAATTCATTAACATGGTTCTGTCCATTTCCTATACTATTATGTTCTTCCTTTCGACAACTCCATTTTGGTTAGGTGCCATGGCTACTAATAATTGCCTCTTTATCCCATGCTCACTATATAATTCCATGAATTCCTTTGATGTGAATTCTCCTCCATTTTTTGATCTCAAACACTTGATTTTCAACTCTATATTAGTTTCAACCATCTCTTTGTATATATTGAAGTTTTAGAATTCCTCTGACTTCTTATTTAGAAAGAAAAATGCAAACATTCTTTTGTATTCATTAACTAGTAGCATGAAGTATTGTTCACCGTTCAATCCTTTTATTCTTATCGGTCCAGCTAGATCAGTATGTACAATCTCCAATGGTTTTTTTGTGGAGTATTCCTTTGACTTGAACTTTGTCTTGGTCTGTTTTCCTTGTAGAAAATGATTTCATAGATTTCATTTAGAACATATATGTTTCTTGGAGTTCTTAAAGATGTGGCTACCAAATTTCCTGAGTTCTTTGGCTCCAACCGAAAGGTGGCTACAACCACCGATCCTTTCCATGTCTTGCTGCCCTAAGGTATAAGTGTAGACCAAATTTCACTACTACAATCACTGCCAATGTCATTGCCACTTCCATTTCCACTATCATTGTCATTTCCACTATCACATCAACCTGTAACATGTCAACCTATCACTGTATCCAACCTGTCACTAATCAACCTATCCAACCTGTCACTACCACCGATACTCAACCAAATCCTATCACATGGATCATACACCATGGAAATATCTTAACTAGATGTCCAACATCACCAACTCATGCCTCTCTCAAGCATGTACCAATATCACCAACATACCATCACAGGGTATGTGTCTCAACCATGTACCAAAGCATGTACCAAACCATCAACATGTACCATAGAAATCATCAACCATGTACCAAACCTATTTTTATCGGACAAATCAGTAAGTGAGGACACAAAATAATCTCGCTAACTTCCACAGGAAGCTATAACAAAACAAGACATAATACAAACTTCACCTTAGACTTCATTGTCATATAAACTAGTTCAGAGAGGGACAAGTGACATACCGTTTAAATGACACTTGATCTTCACTAGTATCATCCTTGTCGCTCCATGTTTGGATTTGTGGGATGGGAGCCTGTTAAAGAAGCACAAACCAACAAAGAAAGAGATAACAAAGATGCATACATTCCAATGAATTCTATGTATAAGATCAAGGAGTTATACAATAAAAGCCAAGACACGTTTATAGGGAAGAAATGTATTGTTGCATTATATTAAAATGGAAAGTGGAGAATACAACCCATTTCTTGATGTTACAAGGTCCCTTTCAATGGATCTTTTCTCCAACACACACACATTTTCTCCAATGCCTTTGATGAAGAAGATCCACAATCTGACTTAAAGAGATAAAGTAAATCTATCTCAAGTATAATCTATAGTAGAACTCTTAATGCATATGCAATCCTTT
The DNA here is from genome assembly GCA_009831015.1 of Picea engelmannii. Taxonomy (NCBI): domain Eukaryota; kingdom Viridiplantae; phylum Streptophyta; class Pinopsida; order Pinales; family Pinaceae; genus Picea; species Picea engelmannii. The sequence continues at coordinate 38,839 of ML840487.1, read as the reverse complement.
GAAAACCTTATCCTTTTCAACCTTATCCTTTTCCATGAGAGATCCTTCTTTATATAAGGTGAAATAGGGATGGATGAGGAGATTAGGATGATTCCACTAAATCAGAGAATTGAGTAAGATCCAAACCAATCGGAGGCCACCTCATCTTCTAGAAGATTCCCTTTTAGAACATTCATGAATTTTGACTTTTCTTTTGTTTAAGCATCATTGCACCCTATGCACATGCAACCTGTGATGACGTCGTAGTCCATGTTTTTTGCAGCGTGCGACGATCAAGCATTGTCGCACCCCAAGCAAAGAGGATGGTGAGACGATATTCCTTATCGTAGTTTTTTTAGGGAGGAAAATCAAACCACTTTTCTCATGGAGAAAGTCTCTTTTAATGTTTTCAAGGAACATGGAAGTGATTTAAGAACATGTCATCAGTTGATCACTGGGGTGACCAAAATAATGTGTAACATAATTCCCCCTAAAGTATGAAGCTGGAACCTGTGACAGCTGAAATACTTTTTAGAATGTGTGTGTCGAAAACAAGGAGCGCATCGATCAGGAACCTGCAAACAATCAATCATCCACATAATAATATACCATTTTCTAAGGTAGGCATTCCCATACTCAGACTACAAGTGACTCTATCATAAGTTTTAATTGAATCATGGCCACTAAACATACACTGTGGATCCATGTCATCATGATTCAACATAGTCACGAGAAATACATTGTGGATCTATGCTCTTAAAGAATTCAAATTCAGACATAGCCACGAGACATACATGGTGGATCTATGTGTCAGTACAAAATTATGAATACTTCATCGCAACCTAGACCGATATGATGAGATCCAAGGTCTTCACTTCCATCGTCTCTAAGTATGAATCTAGCCATGTGATTAGATTTGTTGAAGTCGAACATGGTAGAAACCACTTGATTATCGGTCATTAATGAAAACCATTAACAAGTGCGAGGGAAATCACCATTGATGTCAATGACTCCCAAGTTACTCTTAGTACAATCCAACGAATGTGAATGAATGAGTTGAAGTCGAACACTTAATGGAGTCTTCCAATCAGGGGCCAATGATGTGAAACAACTGTTGGAAGCGAAGAGACCTTCCATTGAGGCATGGAGGTGGCTCCAAGGTACTTTGTTATTTCTAAGTCATGTTCCCAGATAATGAGTTGAATTCGACACAAAAAGACTCGTCATAGGAGGGCCTTAATGTATCCCCCATCAATGACACGGAATATGTAACAGATTTGAAGTAGATTAGAGTATGAAGATATTTGGAACTGACTCAGGGAAGGTCAACATGGTAGAAAATTTATAACTGTAGATGGCCGACCTGATAGAAGGCTAGTTTAGGTTGGAATTCTCTTGAACATATGAACGACACGACAATTGTCTTGGCAGCATTGACTCAGGGAGAACCCAACATATGAACTTGTGGATGGTCAAATGAGAGACAAATGTATTTCCCAACCCGAATGCAGTGATGAAGGGGGATGTCATGTTCAAGAGAGACTTTACTGCCACTAACACATATACAAAGACACATTTCTTTCCCAATTTCCCCCCACCATTTTTGGTGAGTACCTCTTCATTTTTACGCAAGATTGAGGAGGATAACATATGCGTGTAATGTAAGCTCATCCTTTGGACGAGTCCCTCAAAGTATGTTTATTGAACCCTAAGAACGAGTGGTTTGATCCCATATGGGCCTTTTGATGCTTGTTGTACAAGTCCAAAGAAAGAAAAATCAGGGGTTTTTCATGTTTAGAGAGTCTGAAAAACACTTAAAGAGAACTCCATAATGTCCTTTTTCATAATTTATTCTAACGAGACCGAAAAAGGAGATAACCTACTGCTCATCAGACATTTTCTTCAAATACTTTTACGAGCGTGAAAAGAACAAGGTCGCTTGGATATCTTTTCATGTTTAGGGAGCTTGAAAAGAGATTAAAGGATACTCCATAGGATTTTTTTTTTGTATTACAAATGCGAGTTTGAAAAATGACAAAAGGTTACTCGATTGCATTCTCATGGTTTCACGAGCATGAAAAAGTATTAAGACTGTGTGTGGAGTTTTTCCTAAAAAAAAACCCTAAAATCATTTGTACATAAGAAAAACACACAAAAACAATAAAAAATGGTGGACCCTTGTCAAACGTCTCATCCCTAGATCTTTCAATCTATAATAGAAAACACTTTGCAAAGTTGGTTAGACTTTAGGGCATAGGTAAAATATGAAAAATAATTTATTTTTTCAATAAAATATGGTAAAAAGTAATAAAATAGGCCAAAACAACCCATTTACCATTTCATTTTGCAATTTCACCCAAATAGTGCCCAAAACCATCTTTTTCTCCCAAATTTCAAACGTCAATTCTAGAGCGCCTGGTGGATCATTTCACAAACAGCTTCCATCAAAAAGGTAATCTCCTACCTCTTTATCTTTTCATGGTTTGAAATTTCATTTTTATTAGTTTAATCTTGAGTTTGGGTCGATTTTTTGGGGGTACCTACTCTTTGATATCGTTGGAGGCCCACAGTATCGTGAACTGCGACGATATCAAATTGCCACATGGGACTCAAATAAAATGTGCGACGATGTCGCTCTGTGTAAAATCAAAGCCCTACGATGAGCACAACTCAATTTTTGAAACGATAAAATGAGTTAGGAAAACTTCCAAAAAATGATTTTTAATGACTCTAATCCTCTTTTGATGTTACTTGGCATGTTTTCCTCAGTCAAAATGCTCGAGTGGAGGGAAAGAGAACATGAGGAAGAATAATATTTTTTTGAGAATGACCCAGGCACAGTCATGGAACTCTGAGAGTGTGGATTACTCAAGTTATTCAAAATTCATGGCATGAGATCCCAATTGAGATTGTTGGAGTATCTAGTCCACATGTGGGATGTAAATGAACAAGTCTTTCACGTGGTTGTGCATACACTCACCTTTGATATAGATGACATTTACTTTCTGACAAGGTTATCTCCCCAAGGCTCTTGGGTATCACTCTTGGAAAGCAGGGGTGGGGTAGAACCCATGGATTACTATGTTGCACACCACTGTGTGCCAGGTACGGAAAAACATAGTGACAAGGTTTCCATTAGGGATGTTTGGGATTTTCCATTGTGAACCATCCTCTATACCATTACCCGGATGGCAGGGAGTGCGGCTACCCACATGGATTTTCAAATCCATTTTCAGTACGTCGTAGAGTGTATGGAGCCCAGTTTCTTCAACTAGTGCAAGGGTGTCTTAAACAACATGAAAAAGAAAATCACAAAGTGTCAAAATGGTCGGTTGAAACCATTTGGTTACGGATCCATTTTAGTGTCATTCTTCCTTGAGAGGTTCCCTATCTTATGTCTACAAGTGAAGTGGGGCATACCTGCTCCACAATATCCACGGATGAAAATATGGGTGGACTTTATGGCTCGTCACGATGGCATGTCTATCGTCAAGTATGAAAAGGTTTTCTTCCAGTGGCTGAGAAATCAGATAATCATGGTGGAGGACTATGTGTACGTTGGGACAGAATTCCATGGGGATCTTGACTTAGCTCTTCCTAAGGGATCTCAGTGGGGAGACATAGGTAAGAAGGAAATTTCCATTTATATAATGTCTTTGATATTTTAATTATATAAAATGTTTTTTGTCATTTATCCAAGACTAATCAAGTGCTCTCAATAATGTAGATGTAGCACCTTATCATCCTCTGGGATCATCTCCTATTCATAGGCAAGGAGAGGTAGGTGTTGGGTCCAATCGAGGATTTATTGCCGAGGATCTCAAGGATATCAAGTAGAACATAGAGTGATTAACCATGAATATCTTTGATATCACAGTGGACGAACTTCCTCATCACTACCAATGCCATACAATTGGCGTATCTGCCTCTATTAGTTGATTGCTCCATAGAGTGGCACGGCCAGTTGTTTGTTACAACAAGCAACATCATTTATTATTTTGTACATGAAGACATGAGCTTCACTATTTTGATATTTTGGTCCTTGGACAAACACTTTTTGTAACTTTTATCGTATTAATATAAAGTTCTTACCGGCTTACTTGTTGTTTTTTTAAATGTGTGTTTGGATTTATAAATGTCTCAAATGTCTGTCTAACACATAATTATCCAATGCATCTGTCAATGTGTTTATACATCTAGGAATATGTTGATACTCGATATAATCAAAATGTATTTCCAAGAGGTGAATTATTAAGTATACTCATAACAATGTAGGACTTTGGATGGAATAAACGTTACTCAATTGCAGCACTACTAACTATGAATCGAGTCGTAAAATAAGATGACGGATGCCAAATGAAATGGCATCAGTTAATAATTCGATAAGTGCACTGTATTCCGCGATATTATTAGTTGTACGACCAAGGAAAACACTATGTAGACTGATCAAATCATCTGTAGGTGCATAGATTTCCCATGCAACAGACGCTAGGTTTTGATTATTGCGACTAGCACCATTAGCAAAGCCAATATAGGGTATCAAAGACACCAACATATGGAAACCAATCACAATGCAAGGTAAGCAGATTAAAGGTAGAACCAAAAATTAAAAGCCACACTAGAGTATAATACACTAAAATCCACAACAATCATGCAAAAACAGTTTAAGAATAGTAGTTCTTTAAGTAAAGCCCATTTTTTGGTTCACTCAAAGGAATTCCATCATAATCTACCAGCTCATAAGCCCCTTTCTCCAACACTCATTTCACGATATAAGGGCCATGCCACATGAGCTCGAATTTACCAGCCCCTAATAAGTCACGATCATGTTCGTAAAGGAGAACCAAATCACCCTCACAAAAAACATGTGGTTTGAAATACTTGTCATATTGATCGTTAACACACATGTTCTGAGTTTCAATGACTAAGGAAGCATCATGATGCATCTCATCTAATTGCATCAAATACAAGAGATGTTCCTCTTCAGCTGAGGTGTTAGGGACAAGCTTGATAGCTAGTTTCAAAGATGGGATTTCACATTCAATCAGTAGAATAGATTCAATACCATATACTAACTGGAAAGGTGTGAACCCCGTGGCATATTTAACAGATGTGTGATAGACACATAATGCCAATAAGAGAATCATGTGCCAGCTTGACTTGTGAATTCATATAATTCGTCGAAGCATAGTAGTAAGAACCTTGTTAATTTCTTCAACCTGACCATTGGCCTGTGGATAGTAAGGTGTTGAGTTTTTATGTCGAAGACCCAACTTCTCAGTAAGTTTAGACATCATGAAATTGAGAAAATGGATACCATGGTTAGTGATGATGGCTTGAGGGACACCAAATCTAGTAACGATATGATTGAATATGAAAGCTACATTTTTCCAAGTGTTATCAAATCTAGGCATCGCCTTGGCCCATTTAGTGAAATAATCCACGACTACGATGATGTATCCATGCCCCCCGGCCGAGTGAGGGTTACATTTCATGAAGTCAATGCCCCATTTAGCGAATGGACCAATGGTGTAATATTCCAAATATAAAAGTATGCAGAACATAAATAAAATGCTAGAAATGGTAGATGAACAACAATATAACCAGAATAACACCACAATAATACCCCAAATGATACCAGAATAACACCAGAAAGAGCACTTTGATTACTGAGAGAAATGTTCACTTGCCTCTTTGAGGGGGAAAACTCCAGCAAAGCATAGATCTATTACAATAATATCCAAGAAAAAAGTTCTCATACCCTCGACTCCTATTTATACTAAATATGTCTATCAAAAGAATCATCTAGAGGAAGATCCTTCTAGAAGCGGAAGCTTATATTAGGTCTTCTTACATTTGACTTATTCTTCATTATTGCTAGGCCTTATTAATATTGACCTTTATTATATCAGAATATATTATTCTACCTACATGAGGGGTTAGGTCCCTAACATGTCCTCCCCCTTAAAAACAACCTTGTCCTCAAGGCTTGAGATGTGGAAATTGTTGCAGAATGGTAGTTGGTTCCCAAGTGGCATCTGCTGGGGTTGTGTCTTTCCACTAGAGTAACACTTCCTTGATGGTTCATTGATGCGGGCGATGCTCACACTGGTCCAAAAATGCTTGTGGTTGTAGCCAAATGGATCCTTCTTCATCCAACTCAAGAAGGTTGGTTTAAGTTTGGCACTTAGTTCTAATCACCTTCTCTAAGCAAGAAACATGAAAAACAGGATGTAGGTTAGAATGATTGGGCAAACCTAACTAATTGGCCACCTATCCCACACGTTTGAGAATGATATAAGGACCATAAAATTTGGGCGCCAGTTTCTGAAAATGGTCATCCTTGAGGGAATTTTTCTTGTAAGGTGGCAGTCGAAGAAACACCTGATCCCCTTCTACAAATTGACATTCAAAGTGACCTTGATATGCTTGTTTCTTCATGCGATTTTGGGCCATGACCAAATTCTCTTTGAGGGTACGGAGAATAGCCTCTCAAACTGTAAGCATTTGGTCAACCTCTTGGACCTTTGAGACACCTGGAAAATATGAGAGAACTGAAGGTGGATTTTTTCCATATATCTCTTCAAAAGGAAGCATACGGGTAGTTGTATGATATGAATTTTTGTACCACCATTCAGCTTGTGGTAACCATTGAGCCCACTGATTTTTATTTTCCGAGGAAAAACACCTTAAATATGTTTCCAAACACTTGTTGAAAACTCCAATTTGACCATCAGTCTGGGGATGATAAGCTATGCTAAGATGAAATTGTGTGTCGTGTAGCTTGAACAGTTCTTGCCAAAAATGGTTGGTGAAAGTTGGGTTGTGATCAGAAATAATAGAATGTGGCATGCCATGAAGCTTGAAGACTTAATCCATGAAAAGTTGAGCCACAGTGGATGTTGTAAATGGGTGTTGAAGAGCAAAGAAATGACCATACTTGGAAAGATGATCAACTACCACGATGATGACTGATTTATTGCCCGATTTAGGTAATCCTAAAATAAAACCCATAGAGATATCTCGCCAAATAGAAGGTGGAATCAGAATTAGTTGTAGTGTGCTAGGAGATTTGACTGTTTCTCCCTTGTTGTGTTGACACACATCACATTTATCCACAAAATTATGAACACCCTTTTCCATACCATCCCAGAAAAAATAATGTTTGACCCTATCATAGGTTTTGGTAAACCCACAGTTCCCAATTGTGGGTGTAGCATGAAGCTCAGAAAGTACCGTGGATTTAAGTTTTGATTGCTTACTTAAATACAAAAGGCCTTTGTATCGAAGCTCATCATGGATTCAAGAGTACCCTGGGGAAATTGGAGAATTGGACTCCAATTGTTGTATCAGATGTAAACTTTTGGGATCGTGTAGCCATTCCTGGAGAACATCTTGGAGCCAATCTAGTACAATGAAGGAGAGAGAAAAAAGGGACCATTCATCTTCATATTTTCAAGAAAGTGCATCCGCAACCACATTGTCTTTGTCTTTCTTGTAAATGATCTCATAATCATATCCAAAGAGCTTAGTCACCCAATTTTGTTTCTCTAGGGAGGAAATGCATTGTTCCATAAAATACTTGAGGATTTGATGATTTGTCTTAATTTGGAAGTGTTACCCCAATAGATAAGGGAACCAAAGATCAATGGCATGCATAATAACCAACATTTTCTTTTCATAGATTGATTTGCCAAAATTTCATTCAGATAGTTTTTTGTTGGTAAAGGCCAAAGGTAGACCCACTTGCATAAGGACAACACCAATTCCTTTCCCTGAAGCATCACATTCTAGGACAAAGGTCTTTGTGAAATCAGGAAGGGCCAGGACTGGAGTGGTGCACATGGCCATCTTCAATGTTTGAAAATCTTGAGAAGTTGTTGGAGTCCAAGTGAAAGAATTATTTTTAAAAAGTGCAGTGAGAGGCGCCGCAATCTTTCCATAATTCTTAACAAACTTGCGATAATAACCTATTAAGCCCAGAAATCCACGTAAGATTTTGAGAGTCTTTGGGTGAGGCCAGTATTGCATAGCTTCAATCTTTTTAGGATCCACCTTGACGCTGGACTTGACAACAATATGACCCAAGTACTCAACTTCTAAGGTGCCAAAAGAAAATTTAGATTGTTTCAAGAAAAGTTGGTGCTGAGAGAGTAGATGGAGAAATCTATCCACATGAGCAAGATGGTCTGTCCAGTTTTTTCTATAGATGAGGATATCATCAAAGAAAACTAACACAAAATGACGGAGAAAAGTACGGAAGACACGATTCATGAGGCTTTGGAAAGTGGAGGGAGAATTACACAAGCCAAAGGGCATGACCAAAAACTCATAGTGGCCTTCATGAGTTCTAAAGGAAGTCTTAGGAATGTATGCCTCTTTCATATGGATCTGGTGGTAGAAAAAACGAAGATCAAGTTTAGTAAAGAACTAGGCGCCACTCAATTCATCCAAGAGGTCATCAATGATAGGAATGGGAAATTTTTATTTAATGGTGAGTTTTTTGAGGGCGCGGAAGTCAGGACACATGCACCAAGAACCTTATTTCTTAAGGACCCTGACCACAGGAGAAGAGTAGGGGCTCGTAGTAGGGAAAATAACATCTGCGTTAAGAAATTCTTGAACCATTTTCTCATTTTAATTTTTTTGGGAAAAGGGGTGACGATAGGGACAAATATTGGGAGGAAGGCTTCCTGGGACAAGGGGAATGGAATGATCATAAACACCATGGGAAGGAGGGAGTCCCTGGGGAGTGGAAAAAACCACTTGATGTTTAGAGAGTATGGATTGGAGGTCCTACGACATAGAGGGTGTCTCAGTTGCTTGTATGGCATGGAGTTGGGAAATAACACTAGAATGACCTTTTTTGAGCAGTGTTTCCATGTGATGGGAACTAATGATCTCAGGGGAACTGGCGGTGATGACTTGGAACTTATATTTTTGGCCTTCCTGGTCAAATTTCATGGTTGATTCCTTAAAATCCATGAGAATGGGACCCGAAGTCCTTAGCCAGTTTTCACCCAACACAATGTCACAACCACCCATGTCAATAGAAAACATATGAGATTTCAGGTGGTCGTCCCCAATTTGGAGACACACATTTTCACAATGCCCTCCAAATTTCATGGACCCTCCATTGGCAATCATGATTTGGAAATTATTAACTTCACAGATATAACAATTAGTTTCCTAGGAAATGGGGCAATGAATAAAATTATGGGTACTTCCACTATCAACAAGAATGATGACCTTCCTATGCTTGATGTAGCCAATTATCTTGAGGGTTTAGGGAGCATAGAAGCCGGTGAGAGAATTTAGGGAAATGATTGGTTCTACTTTAGGAGAGTCTAAGGGATGGGTTATGTCAGTGGGTTCAGGTGACATAGACACAAGGGGAGCTTCAACATCCTCTTCTAAAACATCCTCTGAGATGGCCATAAAAATATTTTGTTCCTTACACTTGTGTCCCATAAAATATTTGTCATCACAATTATAACAAGGCCTTTGAGTTGGCATTCAACCATTTTGGCCCTGATCAATTTTTGGATCTTTCATGGAGTAGAAGGAGGAGTGGGATTTACTCGTTTATTGCAAGGAATAAAGGAGTGTACAGTTTTGAGAAGAGACAAAATGTTGTGCTTCCTTAGCTCTTTTAGTAGCCTCCACCCAAATCTAAGGTCGAGCCATGAGGACATGGGCACAAATCTCATCCTTGAGGCCACTGATAAAACATTCTTGGAAAAAAGAATCAGACATGCCCTCTATATGAAAATCTAGCCACTCAAAAGAAGCTATAAAGTCTTCCACTATGCAGAATTGTTTCAACTTTGTCAAATGGCCTAAATGGTTTGTGTCAGTGTCAAAGCATTCATAAAGAACTACCACAAAGAGTGTCCAAGCAGCATACCCTTGATGGGTAGTTTTTCTTCATTACCACCATTTCCAACGTTCTTGATCTAGATGGAGAACACCATACCATAGTTTGGCTAATTCATCTGTAATGTTGTACAAAGAGAAATAAATTCCATTTGAGTTACCCAACCAATGGGATCCGAGCCATCAAATTTGGTCACATCCACATGCAAGAGGTGTAGGTCATGCTGAAAGTGATGGGGCTGAAAATTATGTGAATGAGAGGAAGTTTCAACTTCAATATGCAAAGGTGGGTCAAATAAAGGGGGATATGCAGGTATATGCATCTTGGTGTAGATCATCGAAGCAATAGATTCAAGCTAGGTAGTAATGTCTTGTTTGAGGGCTTCTTTGATTTCCTCGATTGACGGGGGCGATGGACGAATGCATGTTTTTATTGATGGTGGAAATATTGGCACTAATGATTTGGATTTATGTAGGAACACAATGAAATATAGAGATACACATAAACACAGAGATGCAGCGGAAATAAGACTTCATTTCATTAATAACAAATGACTGAAATATGCTTACAGACAAAATGGAAATAAACTAGCTAGGGCGCTGGTATCTTATCTCTGAGAAGAGATGTGGTGGCTACTGGCCTCTGAACTATGTTACAACGAGGCTCGAAGGCCTATTATTATTGAGAAACAATCGAAAACCCTAAACATCCAAAGACCTAACCCTAGGAGATGAAACGCCAAGACTATGGGCCCCGTTTGGGTAAGTTGGTACATTAACTTACCAGGGACATAACTTTGGCATACGATCTTCGTTTGACGTGTTATATACCTCGTTATAAATATATATCCGAGGAATACAAATTTTGGGTTAGAAACATTATATATGATCCATTTTGCTCCCCGTTTTCCCAAAAAACGTCGTTTAAGGCCTCAAAACAGCTCCGGAAGTTCAGGACCCAAAAAACTGCTAAAAATAGTAAACCGTCCAGAAACTGAAAAACTAAAAGAAGAAATGGTGGGGGTCCAAGTGGAATAGGTGGGTGGCCACCAATATCCACCTGGATAATTCCTCCCCCATTGCGTTGAGTTCCTCCATGAGATGAGAAAAATTTTGTTGAACTTGGTCCCTCGTGAGCCATTTGCCTTGGTGAAGGAGTTGGCCTGCTTTGACAACTCAATATAGCAGTATCCTTTGTTTTCAGGTGTGCTTGATCTATGTATCCATGATCTGATCAGTTCTGGCTTGTTCCATGCAGCCTGGATTTAACTCTGTTGGTGTGAGTTGTTCTGCAATGTCGGATGTGTCTAGTAGAGGTGGAAAGTAGGGTCGAAGGTGGTCCACATTGAACACTGGGTGCAGACCAAGGAATGGTGGAATGTTGAGCTCAAAGGAATTTTCCCCTACAGCCTTGGTGAGGTTGTACAGCCCATATCAAAGTGGATGAAGCTTACGGTGGAGTCCAGCGAGGCGCTCCTTTTGCAAATGCAGCCACACTTTGTCACCCACCTAGAAGTTGTGTGGCACCCAATGTTGATCATGTTGCTACTTGTACTTAGCATTGGCTCTGTCCAAGATGTCATGAACCTATTGGCGGATGTGGTGAATGTGATCAATGAAGTTGTTTGCCTTATCTACCTTAGACTGGACATGAGCTGAATCTTCCTGAGTAGCCACAAATGGCATGGCTATGTCAATGGGACATAGTGGCTGGAATCCCAAGCCCACTTGAAAGGGGTTGTGGCTGGTTGAGCTATGGAGAGCCTGGTTGTAGCTGTGTTGTACATAGGGGAGTCTCTCATCCCATGTGCATGGATGCTTTGAATTGTACATGCACAGAATGTGTACAATCATCTAGTTGACGACCTCTGTCTGGCCATCAGTTTGTGGATGGAAAGTTGTGGACTTGGTGAGCTTGGTGTCCAACATCGACCAAAGGCTGGACCAAAATGTACTGAGGAACCTACTGTCCCAATTTGAGATGATAGACTGTGGGATCCCAAAGTGTACCCACACTCATTCAAAGAAGAGTTTAGCAGTGGCTTCTGCTGTGATATTCTTCTTGCAGGCCATCATAACGGACATCTTTGAGAATCGGTTGATGACCACAAAAACAAAGTCATTGCCATGCTTAGTAGAAGGAAGGCCCGACATGTAATCCATAGAGATGGATTCCCAAGGTCGACTGGGGGTAGGAAGTGGAGTATAGAGGCCTTGCTTCTTGATGGTTGGTTTGGCAATGGCACAAGCAGTGTAGGACTTGATGTACTTCCCGACATCTTGTCGAAGGTTCGGCCAATAGAAATACTTTTGCAGTACTGCCACAGTTTTCTCGACCCCGAAATTCCCAGCGACTCGACTATAGTGTGCCTCCCAAATCATCTTGGCACGCTCGCTTGGAGGAACACAAAGGTGTCCCAGGTGACAAAGCAGGGCATCCTGGAGGTGAAAATTGGGAACTTGCTTACCCTCCAAGAGTGTATTGTATGTGTTGCCGAATTCTGGATCACTTGTGTAGAGAAGTGGCCAATCGGAAGTCTCATGCCCACAAGAGTTGAGCACAGTGGTTAGCGCCATGATGGGTGGTCGACTGAGGCAGTCTACAACATTATTGGTGCTGCCTTTTTTGTACTTAATGTTAAAATGAAACTGTTGCAGGTATGTGGACCACTTCTGATGGCGATCGTTCTGCAATTTCCCTTGTGTCTGTATGAACTGCAGGGGTCGGTGGTCTGTGTGGATGACCATTTCCTTTCCCAAAATGTAATGTTTCCATTGCCGACAAGCGTGCACAATGGAATACATTTCTTTTTCATAAGTGGGATACTTTCGGACTATGTCGAAAAGTGTCTCACTGTGATATGCCACTGGATGCCCATGTTGAGTAAGGACTGCCCCAATAGCATAGTCAGAGGCATCTGTCTTGATCTCAAATGGTTGTTGCAAGTCTGGTAATGTGAGCACTGGTGCAGAGCAGAGGTGATGCTTCAACTCCATGAACGCCTTCTGTTGAGATTCGGACCAAAATAATTCTTCTTTAGCTCCTCCCTTGGTGATTTGACTCAAGGGCCAAGTGATATGAGAGAATCCCAACGCAAACCTACGGTAGAAATTGGCAAGACCTAAAAAGTTGCGGAGCTCTGTTAGGGTGGTTGGGGCTGGCCAATCCCGAATGACTTGGATCTTTTCTGGATCCACATGCACCCCCCACTCATCAATAATGTATCCTAGATATTGAACCTGAGTTATGCCAAAAGTGCATTTCTCCAAATTGGCACACAACTTGTGTTGCCGCAGTGTTTGGAGGACCTGTCAGATGTGGTGGAGGTTCTCTTCCCAAGTCTGGCTGAAGATCAGAATGTCATTCAAGTACACCACTACAAATGAGTTGGTGAATGGCTGTAGGATGTCATCCATTAGCCTCATGAAGGTTGCAAGGGCATTCATCAACCCGAAAGGCATGACCAACCATTCAAAAAATCCCTCCTTGGATTTGAATGCAGTCTTCCACACATCAGAGGGTTCGATTGGTACCTGGTGATACCCAGACTTCAAGTCGATCTTGCTGAAATATTTTTTCCCCTTGAGTTGGTCCAGAAGGTCATCAATCCATGGGATCGGGTACCTATTCCGGACAATGATCTTGTTCAGTGCTCGATAGTCAATGCAGAGTCTCCAAGTCCCATCCTTCTTCTGCACCAATATGATTGGGCTTCCACAGGGCGATGAACTCGGCCGGATGTGAACTTTCTGCAATAGATCCTGAATCTTCCTCTTGATTTCGTCATTTTCCAGGACAGAGCGCTGGTAGATGGGTCCACTGGGCAGTGACGCACCTGGGGTCAGATCGATGGGGTGCTTGACCTAGCAGTGTAGAGGCACCCCTGCAGGGGAGGTGAATATGTCCTTGTACTCCTCCACGACCTTATCCATCTGTTTTTTTCATGTAGCGGGGCCTTGTCTGGAGGTCATGGCCACAGTCTTCTTCTTTCCCGAGGGCGGATCATTAGGAAAACAAATTTCCTGGTTTTGGAAATGAGCATACTGCATTGTTTTGTAGTAACCAAAGAGACGGTGGTAGGCGTTGCTATCTCCGGTATCCTATACAGCTTATTTCCCAAAGTGATAAAAATAGCACGAGGCCTGGACTCATACATAGCATGTCCCTTCCACAGGAATGGTTGGCCTAATAATACATCAGAAACATCAAGAGGAGCAATGTCACATAATACCTCATCCGTGAAGGGCTTGATGCTGTAGGGAAGGTGACATTGTTGACTGACGCGGAGGTCCTGTCCTTGGTGCAACCACTCGATGGTGTATGGTTGTGGGTGTGCTATGGTCGGTAAGCCCAGCTGCTTCACAACCTCTACCAAGATGAGGTTCTTCTGGCTCCCGCTATCGACAATGAATTGCAACGGGGAACCCTTTACCCACATCTTGGAATGAAAGAGACGATATGCCTCCTCTAGATCTTCTAGTTCCTCCTTATGGATCTTCATGGTGGCAATGGTGGCGTTGGGCTCCGCATCGATAATCTACTTTCCCCTGTCATTCCCCTTGTTAGGTTCTGATTCAAAGTCGGATCATGCATCTGATTCAGAAGCCTTCAACTCAGCTACCAGTGACTGCTTGGCCCGACACTCACTTGTGTTGTGAGTGGAGCTCTTAAGGAACTCACACCACTTCCCCGTGTCCTTTTTTGGCTTCGTGGTGTTGTTCTTTGCTTGTGAATTTGACGGGTTGTCCTGGGATTCCCCGCCTTGGCTTGGTCCTTTTTTCTACGATTTGGGAGTACCTTTCCCTTGCTTCTAGTTTGCAGACCCAAAGTCATGCTTCTTCTGTTTGAACTTCTGCTCAATCTTGGCAGCACATCAGTATGCCACACCAAGTGAGGAGATGTAGAGGAACTCCATTTCCTCCTGAATGTATCTGTGCAGAAAATTTCGGTACTTTAACACCAAATGTTTCTCTGAATCTTTGATACCCAACTTTCTGCATAGGGTATGAAACAGATTCGTCATCTCATGCACATATTGGTCCCTTTACTACCACAACGTAGTCCATTGTATGTATTTGTCCTCATAGCTCCCCATGGGATAATATTGTTCCTTGATGGCGTCTCGGAAAGAATTCCAAGTGGGTGTGGCTGAGAACAAAGAGGGTTCTCCCTCGCCCTCTTTCTCTGAGTAGGTTTCCCACCAATCCTTGACATGGGGGGCGGCTTTGAGGAGTGCAAAAATAATATTTTCTCGGTCGGAAAAGTCATGAACCGAGAAATATCCTTCTAACATATTCAACCATCTATCTACGGCATCTTCATCTATTTGGCCATCAAATATGGGAACGTCAAAGTTTAGTTGTACCTTAAAAGGAGTAGCACCTCCAGAGTGACTTCTGGATGTCGATGCGCCGCCAGTCAGAATCCATTGAAGAATCTGGGCAAAGTTGTCCATCATCGCGTTCCTTTATTTCTCGAGGGCCTCCTCGAGAAACATTTTGATAGGATCTCCTGCTCCCTTATCTTTCTTTTCTTCCCCCATGGGCGATCGTCAGGTTTTGTGAGGTTGATCTTGCAAAGGTTCAACTAGATCGAGCCCCAACTCCTTATACCCCGATCTCGTTGGGGACATGCAAAGAAGGATCGAGAATGAGTAGACCGCTCTGATACCACTGATCTGGATTTATGTAGGAACACAATGAAAGATTGAGATACAAATAAACACAAAGATGCAGCAGAAATAAGACTTCATTTCATTAATAACAAATGATTGAAATATGCTTACAGACAGAATGGAAATAAACTAGCTAGGGCGCTGGTAGCTTATCTCTGAGAAGAGATGTGGCAGATACTAGCCTCTGAACTGTGTTACAATGAGGCTCGAAGGCCTATTATTATTGAGAAACAATCGAAAACCCTAAACATCCAAAGACCTAATCCTAGGAGATGAAACACCAAGACTGTGGGCCCCGTTTGGGTAAGTTGGTACATCAACTTCCCGGGGACGTAACTTTGGCATACGATCTTCGTTTGACGTGTTCTATACCTCGTTAGAAAGATCTATCCGAGGAATACAACTTTTGGGTGAGAAACATGATCTATAATCCATGTTTCTCCCTATTTTCCCAAAAAAACTTCATTTAAGGCCTCAAAACAGCTCCGGAAGTTCAGGACCCAAAAAACTACTAAAAATAGTAAACTGTGCAGAAACTGAAAAACTAAAAGAAGAAATGGTGGGGGTCCAAGTGGAATAGGTGGGTGGCCACCAATATCCACCTGGATCAACTGAGTTGTCTCACTTCTTGTTGGGTCTCTCTAAAATTAGATTGCAAGGTATTGAAGCGAGATTCTAGGTCTTGGCTATGGGTATGGGCCATGATGATGAGGGAACCGAAAAGGGGCGGGTGGGGTCAAAATATTTTCTTAAAAATGATAGGTATGA
>ML840487.1:0-21236 GCA_009831015.1 Picea engelmannii | reverse complement strand
TCATTCAAAGCTTTCTCAGCTTCATCATAGGTTAGACATCATCGAAATATAGAATAAATACCATGACGGTAAAGGGTATCATTAAGGATAATGTATTGAGGGGCTTGATACCGAATACGACGACAATCCAAACTAGAAAGATCAAGCCAAAAATTTTGGGTTTGGAGATAAATGATAATGTCTCCATACCATATGTAGTCAGAACTGATCATAAAGAGAGACTCATCAGGAAAGGAATCCTCAGCCACAGTTTCTGTCTCAATAGAGGGAAGGTCACATATCAACTCGTCAAAAGCCAAATATTTCTTTGATTTGGCATGCTCAAATTCCAAATCAAACTCCTGGAGAATCATTATCCATTTGGAGTACTTTCCCCCCAACAATTGTCGAGTAAGGATGTGTTGCATAGGGTTGCAATCGCAAATGATTGTGGTTTTGCACAATAAGATATAATGACGAAAACGTTGAACAACTTGAACAATTTCCAAGGCTAGTTTCTCCACATGAAAATATTTGGTTTCGGTGGTCGTGAGACTTCGACTCAAATAGTATATGACATGTCCATCATCTGAATCATCCTCTTGGACTAGAACCATAGCGATGGTGGAGTCCAAAGAAACTAAGTATAAGAAATAATCTTGATTATAATCGAGTGCAAATAAGAGTGGTGTACGGGTTAAGGAAAGTTTCAAAGCTTCAAAGACTTTGTTGCAAGTGTCCTCCCATACAAAATCGTGACACTTTTTAAGAAGTTGAGTAAATCCTTTCATTAATTCAACATAGTTGAGGATGAATCGACGTAAAAAAAATTCCTTCCCATGCAAACTTTGGAGTTGGCGTAATGTAGAAGGAGGAGGCAGATTGAGAATAGAATCAACCTTCAGAGGGTCCACTCCAATCCCATGTGTATAAATGATAAAACTAAGAAGTCATCTAGATTCTGCACAAAAAATGCATTTATGTGGATTCAATCATATGCGATAATAGCGACAGTGTAGAAAAATGACCCATAAATGTGTCGGGCGATATTGACAATGCACAAACTACACTGGTAAATCATCTAGATAAGGTTTTACAATGTGCTTAATATCATGAAAAGCATAAAAATAGCGTGTTGAAAAGTCGCACCAGCATTCTTGAGACCAAAAGGTAGTTTTCAGTATGAGAAGGTTCCCTAAGGGTAGATAAAAGTAGTCTTATGTTGATCGGTAGGTAAAATATTGATTTGATTATAGCCGAAGAAACCGTCCATCAAGGAGAAGATTTTACTCTCGGTATAGTCGTCAACGATCTAGTCAACAAAAGGGGTTGGATAATTGTCTTTGGGACAAGCCTTGTTGATATCCTTATAATATACACAAACACGGATTGTTCCTTGTTTCTTCGTAACTAGAACAAGATTAGACACCTAATAAGTCAAAGCCACAGGATAAACAAAACCATCTTTAAGAAGTTTTTCAACTTCGAGTTTAATAGAAGTAGCTTTAAGTGGATGTACTGGGCGAAGTATCTATTGAACGGTTTTAGCATTCATGTAAGTCTTAATCTCATGTACAAAAATATTTGTCTCAATTCCAGGCATCTCTCCGTAACTCTAGGAAAAAATGTCACGAAATTCTTGGAAAAGAGCTTTACAAATTCAGATCTCATCAACAGAACATGATGCACCGATGTCAACATTTTCCATGACTCCGGGTTTAATTGAAATATCTAGAGGGATGGTGGGTGAAATTTTACCCAAGTTCCCTTCATACAAAACATCATGTATTGGTGCAAGAACAGGGAAAATAGTAACAATAGTAGAAGGATTTGAAATCCGTTGGTAACTCTTTATGGTCTCGAGTTCTAGGAAGAGACTAGAACGATGATGTTGATCATCCCATGGGGTATCTTCCATAGACATGATTTTCATGATCATCTCATCGGTGTGAAAAAATATGGCAAATGGATCCGGAGACGTGTCTAAGAGAGAATTAGGAGAAGGAGTTGTCGATTGAATAGCTTGATAGGCCAGTTCTACCAGACTTAGAGGCATTTTGTCGCCGTAACGAAGATAGTCGTTAGAGATAGGTACTATCCAAGGGTCATAAGACTCGGGGATTTCACCAACAGTGGTTGATAACATGTTAATCAAGGTGACAAAAGGATTAGGAATATCGGGTGGTGGAATGGGGAGTGTACCCATTGACGATGAATCTTTTAAGAGACCCACACTGAAATTATCATAATCGGGAGGTGTTTTCACAATGAAAGGAATGTTACTAGTACATGAATTAGAATTAAAGAAGGCGAGTTGATTGATAGTAACAACTTTTCCTTGGTGAGGGAAATGTATCACATGGAAAAAAGTAGAAATAACTGCACGTATGGAATCAATCCAACTACGACCATGTAAAATATTGTAATCGAGAGGTGCATCAAAGACCTCAACCTCAACAGTAACCGCTTTTCCTTCTAACATAATATACAACGAAGGAAGAACACCATAAGGTTTAAATAATGCACCATTAAATGCTTTAATATTATTGTGTTACTCGATAAGGGCAGGAGAGCCAATGGATTTCCTACAAGTAATGAACATGATGCAAGTTGAGGCTCCTTCATCAATAACGGTTCGACAAATATTCTTATTTTCCACAATAACTTGTATTTGAAACACTAATTGAGGAGGAAGCCTTGGATATATGATCTTCCAAGTCAAATATTATCAAGCTCGTATCAGTAGGATCAATTCCACCAATAGCCTTTAATAGTGCCTTATGTTGCATAGGACAACTTTGAAGGAATTTGAGAGCCGACATCGCATAAGGTGTATGCACAAGATCTTCTACAATATTGTAGTTTTGAGCAGCACGTCTGTGAGGATTAAACTACGACTTATGAACAACACCCTTAGGAGGATTATTAATAACTGTATCTAGAATTGGTCATTTGAGATGAAGACGATCGTTGGGAGGTGAAGTCGATGGAGGAGGTTGAACCAATCGAGGTTCAACCTTGAGTAGTGACTGCAACTTCGTTATTCTTGGAGTCACTAGTACACATAAGGACATAAGATGTGGTAGAGGGAGAAGGTTGGTCATGAATGACCAATTGGGCATGTTCTTGAGAAGGAAAAGGTTGTGAAAAAATGATGGGTGTAGGAGGTGTCTCGGTCCCTTGTAGGAACTTAGTAACCTCATCACATCGTGGACAATCTTTCATATAATGATCCTCACCATAGATAAGACAAGGATAAAGAGGTTTTATCTTTTCTTTGTCATCAGCAGGCTGAGTCTTGGGTTTATCGGATTGTTGATTATTATTTTTTTCCTCCTTATTATTTCCCTTCCCTTTCTTTTTATTTTGATTTTTACCGATAGGTGTAGATTGAACCGAATTAACCTCAGGGGTTTTACCCAGAGAAGGAGTTGGAGGAGGAGTATTTTCTACATTAGCAGTAGTAGACTTGGGATTGGAGTGAATGGCTTGTTTAGACTGAGTCTCAGCATGAAAGGTGCTAATCACGCCATCAACAACATGAGAAGCTATTGGAGGTGTTGGGGTTGGATTTGTATATGAGAGAAGAGCATCAGGGATCAAGTCATATAGCCTGCCCGTTTGTGAATAAACGAGATCCAAATATTGAGCACGACTAATCGCCTACTCTTCAGTGACGACACCACCCATGGAAACATCACGGGCTATAGGACCAATGAGTCATTTGGTTGTAACACCCCAGGTTTTGAAACCCCATTTTAAATAATGTATTGTTACAATGCTGAGAGGCCAACATTCCCAAACAATTATTAAAAGGCAAGTGTGCCCAAGACATGTAATTCTTTTATCATTATTAATAATAAATACATCGTTGGCTACTAGACGGACAAGGAATAGAGTTATAGGGGGCTATGATTCCACAAGAGAGGGGGATTGAGGGGATAAGTGTTTATTCCTATTAAAATTACCTCTTTTTGTCGAAGGGAAGGGATCATTTACGTGAGCTTCTTGGGGAAGGCCAGGAGGTCCTTGATTTCCCCACAAAGTTACTTAAACTCACCTCTGGTCTGATGGGGGGGTTCGAATGATGTCTTGTTCGTGGATTTCCTATACATTCACTCATTTCCCTCACACACTTTCATGCACCCACTTACCCATTCATTGATCCATCCTCACCTGCATATTGGCTTGACAAAGCAAAAGGAACTACTGAGAATTAGCCATGAGATAGTTGGTTGTAATGGTCGTTGGTGAAATTCAGATATGACTTGGGGCCTGTATGTATGAGATGTGTTGGCATGTGCCCTATTTTTCTCACAACTGTGAGTCCCGAGAGTTCCATCATTGAGACTATGGACCAGTTGTGCTGGAGGCCCTAGAAAAAAGAGAAGGACTGCCTGAGGGACTGCGTGGCAGAGAAGGGTGGAAGTACATTCTCTTGGGGTGGTACAAGCTATGTAGAAGTGAGCTGGGTACTTGGATTGTTGTGGGTGATAGGAAACCTATGAGATATTGAGAGCTAACTGGTTTGGGAACCCAAGTACACTATGGAACCATCCTTGTGGATTCATAGCTCTGTCTTGTGGGTGACACTACTATTCAGATTTGGAGCAATGGTGTCTACGGTTGGGTGGAACATCCTTGGTCTGCAGCCAATTGATGACATCTTTCTTAAAGATAAGTGCTCTCTGTTATGGTATCATTTACATGCATATGAATGTATTTTATACTGTATATTTAATTATCGTTTAATTATATCTTTAGACTATGCATGCTTGCTGACTACTATTGTGTATGTCATTAAAGTCTTTTCTTTTATCCATCCTTAAATTAATTTAAAAAAGGTATCGATAAGAGAAAGAAGTCCAAGGGAAGGCTTGAAGGTAGCGTACCCCAGCCTATGGATGGTTGGGGATGTTACAGTTTGGTA
The DNA here is from genome assembly GCA_009831015.1 of Picea engelmannii. NCBI lineage: Eukaryota > Viridiplantae > Streptophyta > Pinopsida > Pinales > Pinaceae > Picea > Picea engelmannii. The sequence continues at coordinate 16,327 of ML840487.1, read as the reverse complement.
TTAGAGCTTCTTGTTGAAACATCGGTCCGGTATGGGTCGGGTCTGTTGGTCAGAGTCTCATGGTTACAAATCAAACTCTGACCATGGAGTTGAAAAGATTGGGAGGAATGGCATTGCAGAATCTACACAGGATATAGAATGTCAAAGACCCATGTAAGGGGTTCGAAGGATCGTGATCATCCCCTTCGAATTCGAGAGCAATTGCCACTGTAGGATCATGAGAGATCCAAGATCATTGAATCGGAGGACAAGTGAACAGGGGTCATCCGATGTAAAGGAAGAAAGGGTTAAGGTCACCACCATCAGATAACATTGGAGAATGATATCAATAGACAAGAGGCATTGCAGGGAACCAAGTTTCATGGGAGATAATTTCCCAAGGCAGTCCCACAATCCAAACCATGGTTTTCCCCAAGGGGTTATGTGTCAGAGTCAGGAGAATTTTGGGGTGAAAAGTGGGTTACTCCAAACCGTCAATGCATGCCCCTGCAAATTGAACGACATGCAGTGATGTGACATGTTAGGGCTCAAACATAGAAACTCTGTATAGATGAAGTACATCGTGATCGTTGATCACCAAGAGGTATGTGTCACCATATCAGTAAATCCAGAGAAATCTATTCAAGAGGTTTTTAGTTAAGATTTGAAACTCCCGAAGCCCGAAGAGTTGGAGAGCTGGAGTAAATCTTGATCGTCCGATCATCCGAAATATATTTCGGTTGCTAGATCATTCAGAGTAAATATCAAGCATCGGATCATCCGAGGTGAATTTGGGTCATCTGATCTAGAAGAGACATGGCATAAATCTGTGGATTTTGGGTGAAGGCACAAAGTAAGCCTCAACTGTCTGATTCAAGAGGACACGCAGCGAAATATCATGTACTTCGAGGGGTTTGAAGTTTGAAATTTCTAAAACCCAAAGACCCGAAAGGATCTTAGACATTGATCTGCCGAGAGCCACACGTCACCAGATCCAGGGCTTCAGATAAAATCCAGTGGGGCTAGATAAGTTTTGAAATTTGAGATTTCTGAAGTTCGTGTTATCACCTGCTAACTTGCATTAATTTTTCCCAAAGCATCTTGTCCTTGTGTTATCTTTCCACTCATATTTTAAAACTTTTTCACCAGCTCCATCAAGCTTCCATCACCTAAATCCTTCACCCAATGGATCATCCAAAATAGTCATGTACTCCATGAGTAAAAAATTGGCAAATATCCCAAGCCTATACCTAGCCTTCATTCTTATCTAAATCCCTTAGTTCCACCACTTCATTCATTTTTACCCTTATATTCATATTCCCTTTGAAAATAAAAAAATATGTCGTTTATTAAGCACCCTTATCCTATCCAAAAAGTCATATGTTAAGCCTCATGTGCCCAAAGTCCTTAGAAAATAGAAAAAAGGATTTATTATTATTAATATAAATATTTTTATATTAATATTTGATCCAATATTTAATTTACGGAATCACATCAAATCATGGGCATGAATCTCAATTTATAATGTGGAAAATTCAAAGGATGGATGGAGGGTGCACATACATATTGGGCATAGAATTAACGCGAAGGTTAATGATGTGAAGGCAGGCCAGGGAAAATACAATGGTTTTTTATGAGGGAGACATGTCATTACATGATGAATATCGGGGAGAAAAGTAGTTTGAATTAAACCACTCCAACCCAAGACCGATATAATAAATGCACCGTTTATCATATGTTTTATGTGTGGCATTTTTCTAGGAGTGCATTTCAATAAAGATTATGGAATTTCCAATAAAAGAAATTCTTCCTCACGGTGAAATTGTTTTATAGAGGTAAAATTCACATTTTACAAATCAAAGAGATTCATGAGATTAATGTTTATTTCCATGAAAAATATTTAAATGGGAAGATACATGTGAATGAACACTTGGATATTTATTTATCCAAAGGTTTTACAGAAGTAAAAGAAGAAGATAAAAGGTATTTTACCAAAGACGACAAACTGGAAAAAATAAGACACAGTAAATGTTTTTTCATAGTGAAACGGTAAATTGGAAAAAACATAACACAGTAATTGTTTTTCACAGTGAAATGGTAACAGTAAATGTTTTTTACAGTAAAATGGTGAATTGAGAAAAACAAGACATGGTTTTAAAAACCACAGGCATGAATTAAATTATGGAAATTTAATTCTACAGGATAGAAAAATATTTGGGAATTATTTTATTCAAATATATTATTCCCAAATATTTAATGAGAATATGGACAAATGGAATTAAATTTGAAACGGTATAAGTGGCATTTCAAAGAGAACGTGGCAGAGGAAGGAGTTGGAGTGTCAGAGGAATCTGTGGGGATCATGAAACATTTTCTTCTGAAAACTATCATTTGTAATCGTTTGCCATTGTAATTGAATTGTATAAATGTTAGAGGTTTTGAATGTATTAAGTATGGGTAGAAGTGCAAGGGCACCTTTTTGGTTGTTATGAACTCTATTGTAACTTTCTGAAGCTGAATTGAATATATATGCAGAAGCTTTTGAAGTCTCTATGAAAAGATTTGAATGGTGGTGATATGATTTTTGTCTTCCATCATTGTATGTATTCCCTGTAATCTTTTATTCCATTTACATTTTCTTCTGTTTAAATTGGAGAGTTAAAGGCCCAGAATTCATCTTATGATGCTCTTGTCTTAGAAATTTGAACTGTGTTTATTTCTTCTTAACAAATTCAAAATTCATTTCAGTAATGTTTTGATGCAGTTATTTGTTTTCTCTATCTTCCTACACTCTACTTAAATTCAAATATAACTCAAATTCATTGCCTCATTTAGCCTTATCCTCTGGAGTGTTCTACCGGCTGATCATTTTTTTCATTCACTTTCATAATTTTTATTCCATAGCCCTGAGTGTTCCTCCCCTTCATTGCCAACAACTTTATTAAAAAAACCCAAACAAACCAAATCTAGCCATCGATTTCCAAAGAAACACCAAGTGACATGAGAGAGCCCTCTCTGAGTTGAACAGGCTAGTGCCTTGGCTCTAAAGCTAGTTGAAATAGTTACCTCTGTTGTTTTTCTATCAGTCAGACAAAATTTACAGAGTGCTAATAGTCTGAAGACCCAAAGTAAGCCTCAACTGTATGGTTAAGGAGGACAAGTGGTGCAAATCCATGGACTCCGGGTGAAGACCCGAAGTAAGCCTCAACCATCGGATTAAGGAGGAGACGTGGTGCAGATCCATGGAATCCAGGTGAATACACAAAGTGAATCTTAGTCATATGATCTAGGAGGACACATCGCGATAGATTGGCCAGTTTGGGATTTCAAAGTTTAGGAAAATTGGAAGTGTGCTAGTACGGAAAAATTTTGAAGTCCCGAAGCCCAAAGAGCCGAAGTGATGGGGCACAATGATTTCACCTAGAGGTGATGTGGATCCTAGAATTCTCGAAGTGATGTGGCTTGTGGACATTACTGAGGATGACGTGGACACATGGGATGTGTGCCACATGTCAGTAAGCTATGATCATTTGGAGTATTGAAGAGTCAGTTAGGATGTGACACATGTCATCCACATGATTGGGCCTTGTGTCTGCTTCCATCATTTCATCACGTGGCGACAGAACGTGCAATCTAGAGACTAGGCAATCCAAAGGGGAAAGATGTGATAGGTTGCATTGGGTCAACAATTCCCAAAGTCTCGAAGTTTGAGGTACATATCGACCATTGATTCCATAAGACACATGTCAAAGGATCATCGAATTCGAGTGAAAGCACTCTGGGAGAAAGTGCAGGAGGAAAGTTTGAAACTTTTGAAGCTCGAAGAGCCGAAGCGATTCATAACGACTGATCTATGGGAGGACACCTGTTAGCAGATCATGAACTCTGGTAAAAGCATTCCGAGAGGAGGAAAGCGATTAAAGTTGAGACTCCTAAAGCACGAAGTCCCAAAGTGGATCTCGATCGTTGATTGTGAAAGAGGACGAGGACCATTGATCTGGTCCTAGCTGAAAGTTTTGAAGTCCCAAAGCTCTGGAAAAGTTCTTTTTCAGCTAAGTGCAGGTTCATGGTCATGGTCATATGCAGATTAAGAACTGAGGGAAGGAGGGCTAAGGGCCGAATTGATTATCTTTGAGACAAAAAAGTGATAAGGAAGGATTTATTCACAGTTTCTAGTCGTGATCACCTGGGAGGGTGGTTTGAAGGAAGCGCCTGCACAGGATCAGATTCTGTGTCAGCCAAGGATAACTGGACACTGTTATTTTCAGAGAATGGGGATATAATCTCCATGAACAAAAAAGAAAGAGACATGTAGCATGGGTTGGCAATTTTGCTTATCGTATGGATAATTCTAACAAAATGGTCACTTGCACATTTTGCATAATTAAGGGGCTTAATCACATCATCTCAGGATGTGTATTGATGAAATGGAAGAAGGTGAGGGAGCCTCTAGTCAAGATAAGGAGGCCGAAGGCTAGAATACCAGAGTTGGTAATGCAGAGACAGAGTCCATTGGACGCAAGGGAAAAGGAGATAAGGAAACGTTAATAGAAATGGTAAGAATACTAAGATGGAAGTGCAAAGCTACAAAGAAGACAGCGAGAGACTGATGAGAGAGAAAAGTCAGATAAATGCTTGAGTGTTGTAGATCTTAAATCAATTGCAGAGACAAATGAAGAAGGGATCAAACTCAATACAAGAGGAAGAAGGAAGGTGCCATGAAAGAAGGGAGGATCATGGAAGAGTTGGTTATTCAAGAAGTGCCAGTAGAGCTCATGGACACCACTCACCTCCTTACTCAGAAGGAATTTTTTATGCATTGGAAGATCCCACAAGCAGTCTAGAGGTGTCTCCTATTGGACAACAAAGAAGGAAATAAGTGGTAGATAGTTTGCAAGGAGAGTTGAGGAAGCTCAATCCACCTTCCTTCGATCGTGAAAGAGAAAGGGAAGATGATGTCAAAGAATGGTTTCTTGGGCTCAAGAGATGTTTTTCAGTTGCATAAATATTCATCCAACCTAGAAGCTAGGATTACCACCTACCATTTACATGGGAAATATGCAATGTGGTAGGACCAACTAAAGAAAGTGGAACATGTTAATGAAAGTAGGATCACTTGGAAGCAGTTCAAGAAGTACTTCCAAAAGGAGTACCTTTCAGAGCATTTCTATGACAAGAAAATGAAAGAGTTCTTTGAAATCAGATTGGGAAGCATGACTATGGAAGAATATGAGAAGAAATTATTGGGATTGTTAAAGTATGTCAGTTTCATTGGTGATGAAAAAGTGAAAATACAGAGATTTTTAAGTGGACTACCAGCCTTTTATAAGGAAAAGATCAAGTATGATGAACACAAGACCTTGATTGAGGCCATCAGGAAGGATAAATACCTATATGAGCAAGGCAAGGGAAGAGAATCCCTACAGAAATCTTGGAAGGACAAGAAAAATGCAAAGTCTAATCAGAGGAGGAAAGGATTCAAACCTCCCTTCAAGAGGAGTGAGCCTAATAGAAATCATCAAGATCAGTATGCTAAGAAAGATTTCAAGAAAGAAGATTCCTTGGGAAAAAGGGGAAGACCGCCAATCCAATGCTAGGGATGCAAGGAAGATCACCTGTACAAGGATTGCCCACACAGAAAGGGAAGAGTGAATACTGTGCACAACATCCAAGAGGCTACAACCATCGAAGATATGGGAAGAATCTATGCAGCTTTAGATGATCGATAAGAAGAATACCAGTCCAATATGATCGAGGTGGAAGGTAAGATCATAAATCAGCCTATTTATATTTTGATTGATTCAATAGAAATTCATTGTTACATTGATCCTAATATAGTGGATAGATTACATTTGGAGAAAAGTAAACTTGGAAAATCAAGCTTGGTTCAGTTATCCACTGCGACCAAAAGAAGAATCCATGATATGGTCAGAAGTTGTTCCATAAGTCTTAATGGTGTGAATACTAGTATTGATCTAAATATCATACCATTAGGGTATTATGATATTCTGATTGGAATGGATTGGTTGGACAAGCATCATGTTGTCCTAGATTTTCATAACAAGACATTTACATGTCTTGATGGAAATGGAAAACAAAGCACTGTGAAAGGATTTCCAAGACCCTTCTAGTATATAAGGGATATTTCAGCCTTACAGCTAAAAATATGTTTTAGGAAAGGATGTCAATTGTATGTACCTCATGTGGAAGAGACAAATAATACAAAGGGGCCAAGCCTCGAAGATTTCTCGGTACTACAGGAATTTGAAGATGTATTCCAAGAAATACCTGGATTTCCACCAAGAAGGGATATATATTTCTCAATTTATTTAGTGCCAAGACCTAACCTGGTGTCAAAAATACCTTACAGAATGAGCACACCAGATTTAAAAGAATTACAAATGCAGTTGGAGGAATTGTTGAAGAAAGGGTACATACGTCCAAGTGTTTCACCTTGGGGAGAACCAATACTTTTTGTCAAAAAGAAGGATGGAACCTTGAGGCTATGTATTGACTTCCGACAACTAAACAAGTACACTATAAATAATAAGTATCATCTACCTCGAATTGATGACCTCTTTGATCATCTAAGAGGAGCAAAGATATTCTCAAAGATTGACCCAAGGGCAGGATACCATCAGGTAGAAATCAAGGAAGAAGACATTCATAAGACAACCTTTAGGACCAGGTATGGGCATTATGAATTTGTAGTGATGCCATTTGGACTGACAAATGCACCATTTGTCTTCATGTGCTTAATGAATGGCATATTCAGGAATTATTTTGATAATTTTGTCATAGTATTCCTGGGTGACACACTTATCTATTCTAAGTCTAAAGAGGAGGATGAACATCACTTAAGACCGGTATTGCAAGTACTGAGGGAACATTAGTTGTATGCCAAGTTGAGTAAGTGTTCTTTCTATCAAAATCAGATCCATTACTTGGGACACATTATTTCAGATTAGGGCATAGCAGTAGATATAGATAAGATCGAAGCCATTAGAGGATGGCCAACACCCATAAATGTGTCAGATGTCATATCTTTTATGGGATTAGCTGGCTACTACAGAAGGTTCATAGTAGGCTTCTCTAAGATCTCTCATCCCATCACTTCTTTGCAAAAGAAGGGAACAAAATTTGAATGGACACTCAAGTGTGAAAATAATTTTAATATGTTGAAGGAATTACTTACTAGTGCACTTGTGTTAAAAATTGTTGACCCAAATGAAAGTTTTGTGGTATGTACAGATTCATGTAAGGAAGGACTTGGGGGAGTCCTCACGAAAAATGGACATGTCATTGGATATGAGTCCATAAAGCTTAAGGAACATGAGAGGAATTATGCCACCCACGACTTGGAACTTCCTGCCACTGTTCATTCCTTGAGGATGTGGAGGCATTATCTCATGGGGAAGAAATTTGAATTAAGGATAGACCACATTGGCCTGAAGTATATTTTTGAACAGCTGACCTTGAATTCCAGGAAAACAATATGGTTGGAATTTCTAAGTGAATATGACTTCGATATCAAGCATATCAAGGGAAAGGAGAATAATTTTTCCGATGCACTTAGTAGAAGAGTGCATATCATGCATACTACTGCTGTCAATATGCATCAGTCAGACTTGAAGAGAAGAATTTTATATGGTATTGTTACAGACCAAAATTACCTACAGGTAAAGGAAAAATTACAGCAAGGAGATGTACAACAAAAAATAGAGTATGAGGTAAAGGAAAACAAACTACTCATGCATAAAAATAGAATCTATGTTCCTAGTTCTAGAGAACTAAGGAATTTGGTACTGAAGGAAATGCATGATGTTCCTTATGTTGGACATCCTGGTTACCAGAAAAAAAATTACAGTAGCAAGAAGCCAGTTCTTTTGGTTGGGAATGAAGAAGGATGTTGTTGATTACATCGCTCGATGTATGGAATGTCAGAAGGTGAAGGATGATCATAGGCACCCGACAGGTTTGCTGCAACCATTTCCAATTCCAAATAAGAAATGGGAAGTGATCACCATGGATTTCATTACAAGATTACCCAGAATGAATAAGAAACATGATTCAATCATGGTGGTGGTTGAAAAATTAACAAAGGCTGCTCATTTTGTACCTGTGAAGACAACGCATACAGCGGCTAATATTGCAGAAATTTTCATGAAGGAAATTGCTAGGTTGCATGGGATACCTAGGACAATTGTCTTGGACAGAGATACAAAGTTTACCTCCAATTTATGGAGGGGATTGTTTAAATTATTTGGCACAAATCTAAACTTTAGCACAACTTATCATCCCCAGATAGATGGGAAAATAGAGAGGGTCAATCGAACAATTGAAGACATGCTGAGAATGTATGTGATGGATAAGCCATATAAGTGGGAAGATTACTTACACTTGGTTGAGTTTTCATATAATAATGGGTATCAAGCTTCATTGAGAATGATCCCATTTGAATCCTTGTATGGTAGGAAATGCGATACTCTAGTAAGTTGGGACAACCTAGCAGATAGAGTGGTATTTAGGCAGGAATTGCTCAAGGACATGGAAGACCAGGTGGTCAAGACCAAGAAGAATTTAAAGGCATCTCAGGATAGACAGAAAGTCTATGCAGAAAAGAACAGGACAACTAGAGAATTTAAAGTAGGGTAGCATGTACTTTTGAAAGTGAAGACCAAGAAAATCTCTTTTGAAATTGGGTAGTTGTACAAAGCTGGCAGCTAGATTCTATGGTCCATTTGAAATATTGGACAGAATAGGGCTAGTTGCATACATGCTTGAATTGCCTATATCCATGAATGTGCATAATCTATTTCTTGTCTCTTTACTAAAAAAATGTGTACATGATCCTAACCATGTTATTGGTTGGCATCTGATTCAGGTAGAGACAGAGGGATATTTTCAAGTTCAACCAGTGCGGGTCTTGGACAGAAAAGTAAAAATTCTCTGGAATCGATTTATAGAGCTGGTAAAAGTTCAATGGACCTGCTACTGTCCTGAAGATGCTACCTGGGAGCATGAAGAGGACGTGTGGGCAGAGTACCCACATCTTTTTGAATAAATTTGAGATTTTGATCTATATTTTGTATATGCACTGAGGACAGTGCCAAAATAAGGGGGAGGGGATGTAACACCCCAGGTTTTGAACTCCCAATTTAAATAATGTATTGATATAATGTTGAGATGCCAGAGTGCCCAAACAATTATTAAAAGGCCAATGTGCCCAAGAAATGTAATTTTTTTATCACTATTAATAATAAATGCATCGATGATTGCTAGATGGACAAGGAATAGAGTTATAGGGGGCTATGATTCCACAAGAGAGGGGGCTTGAGGGGCTAAGTGTTTATTCCTATTTTAATTACCCCTTGTTGAGGAAAAGATATGAAATGATCTTACTCAATCATTTTCAGATTCTTCTTGGCTAAAGAAAAATAGACGAGAATATCACCCTATATTTATAGCCAACAAAAATAACATCCTAACTCACAAGTATTAGTTACAAGTGCTTAGGCTAGTCTTTTATCAACAAAAATCTTGCTGGAAATTTATTTTTTATGCAATTTTTTTAATATATTAGTTGCTGAAATAAATGTAAAGACAGAAGACACCAAGATGATAATCAAGACATATGAGACATATGGAAATCCTTTATTTCATTCCAATTCAACAAAGAGTCATTTTTTTTACAAAATCTCATACATAAATCTTGGACCAAAGTCAAACTTAGACATCCCCGATGGAACATACAAAAGGACCTCTAACAGAAAACCAAAACTGAACTCTAAAAGTTGGATTAGCTTGCCACAGATTGTTGCCCACTCGACTCTGCACAGTAACCTTTGTCAGTCATGAAAACTAATTCACAAATAGACAAGTCTACACAGACTATCAAAGATAAATCAACACCTCTGAAAAACAAGTGTCTGAATGATTTGATTCAGCCTTGAATATTGTTGTCTACAATAAGACCCTGCTATCATAAAAGAGAATTATGATCGTGATGAATATATGAATGAATGAAAACTGAACTATCTCAACATAACTCAAAGAGAAAACCTTAGTATGTTTCTGTTTCTATCCTCCTCTTGTCCCTCCCTTTTCCTTTTCCTTTTCTTTTAAACAATTCAAAATTGGTTGAAGTAGTTGAACCAATTTATTAGTTAAGTTAATTAAAAGACTCAACCAACTTTAGTTAGGGGGGAAGAGTAATAATCATAATAAAGGTCATAAATCAATAATAACTAGTAGGTGGGACCCCTTATGACTCCGTTTAACTCATAACAATCATAATATAACCATTAGTTAGGTAAAACACACCTCCTTGTGTCTCCCATCAACAAATTCACTTTTGGCAATTTTAGCTCATGAAATTTGAAATTATTTTCAAAAATATTGCTCATATATCCAAAATAAAACATGTTGTCCAAAAATTCCTAAAGTCAACTGTTATCAACAATGGATAAAAGTAAAAACTCAAAAGCCATATTTTCCAGTCTGTGATGCAAACCTTCCTTAATTGTTGTTGTCACCCTTTGATTTTCCTGAATTTGCCTTTGGCTGTGCAGATCCTTTAGGCCTAATCTCATTGATCACATGGGAACAATCATCCCTCAAATGCATCCGTGAAGACATGGATTTGTTAGAGCCATTGGAGGGTGAGGAAGGGGAAGCAATGAATTTTCCTTTATCAAGGGTATGGTGGGCCTAAGTTTTCAATCGCTTGATAGCATGGGAGGATTGTACTGGCGAGTGGTTAGGGGAAGCTTGGATAATGGGGTTAATAGGTGGAGAAGCAGGCAAAGACAAGTTGGGCTAGCCACAATGTTGGGAGACTGTTGGGTGGAAAATATCCTTCCATCCATCATTTTCAGGAACCTTAGGTTGCAATGAGACATGAGGAGGTACGGGGATACTGGGGGCTCGCGGGGATTGGAAATGAGGCCTTTCAGGCCTAGGTTGTACTACTCCTTGCCCAATCTAATTGAAAAATCCATCCTGAAACAATTGGCCAAGATCTTGTGAATCAACATCAAAATGTATGGAGAACCTGGGCCTTCTTGGGCCTCAGTTCCAATTACCTCTACCTCTGTTTCCTTGGCCATGGCTACCTCGACTGAAAAACCTCATTCCTGCATGTGTGATTGATTATCAAATAGACTTTTAAATAACCATACATGACAACTCTTAAAAATATGAAATAGATTTGGCTCAGCAATGTATCCGACTCATGCAATCCAATCCATACAAATTGTTTTATTGTTTATCAATGAGCAGGGGGTGAAAATGGTTATGGGATATGCGAGGAGTTTGTATTGAGAGAAACATGATAAGATGAGGGGGGAAAGTACATGGTTAATTCTCAATGACAACAACAATCAACTGCAAATCAAACAATAAAACATCATTGTAATCCACACAAGATACTGCCACTTTCAACTACTTTAATACCAGAATTCTCTTAAATATAATCAATCTCAGAATAGGGAGTGAAAGAATGAAAATGGGAAGGTGATGGGATTTGTAATTAGTGGAAAATGAAATAATGGAAGGGAAGAAGAATGATTATTGTTCATGAAATTAATTAAGTGATCCATAAAACATTCTGCAAAAAAGAGATGCACCAACCAACAATCATTGTGACCAAATAACAATTATTGTGTATTTAACTAGTTTATTGTTCATAATCAAATATCCAATACAGTGCCATCACAAGACAGTATGCATTTCACATAATATGTAAAAGAGTATTGTTCCTTTCGTTTATACACTTTGCATATTATAATAATTATCAAAATGTATAATAACAACTATTTCCACTCTGTCAACCATTGGAATCAATCACTGCCCACACAATACTTCAATCAACAAATACACCCAAAATTCGTGTCTCAAAATAGAAATGAAGACATACTATCCCTGCAATTGGGCCTGTCCTTTAAAATGAGACAATATTCATTAAACATATGTAGGGGTAGTAAACCCAATAATCAAGATCAAATTGCAAACCTGAATTGACATTTAAATAGTCATACAACAACCACCACCAACACAGGTTACACACAGAATAATTCCATCATGCAAGTGTAAGTCTGTCATTGTGCAAGCCCAACTCAATGTGACTTTAAAAATTTGGGTCATCCATAAGACACGACGGGGTATCAAAAACATGCATGTCTCAAAAAATGATCAGATTGCAAAAAAAACATGCTTAAAACTATTTGGGTATCCCTGAGTGTGGAACCCAAGTTATTTGTATTATACACAGTGCACATCCATCAACACCATGATGCAACATCTCCATTTTACAAAACGAAACACATAGTCAGAGTAATAACTCAACCCATCGTGTTGAGCCATCAATCTAATACAATATTGCTTTGATTTAGTCATTATAATCAACTATGTTGTGTACAACTTGGCTTATTCAATCAGACAAACATAAGCATGTAGTGGATGTAGTTCATATAGTCACCCTGGTTGTGATAACCATTAGGCCCCAAAGAAACTAACAGTTATAATGACCATTATTTCATTGTGTAGAAACACCACAAACACAACGTGGTATGTGTGGATGACATCAAGAAGTTGTAACCACTGTCGAAAAAAATCAATCAGGCAAACGAGATGTAACAACCACGCATACCCATGCATTTATTTGTATTGGGGTAGCGGCCTTATCCATTAAACAATACAGAGTTATTAAACATAAAGAGAGAGATTGTGTATTTTGGGTTGTGCAAATTACAATGCAGATTTTACCATTGTTATAACAGAGGAAGTAAGTAAATTCCAAACCAATCATGATTGTCATATGACCAACTGGGCAAGTCTGTATTTAATTGACGATACATTCAATCCACAACAACCCATAGTAAACTTGACAGACCCGAGAGTCTTCTCTATAAAGCTTCAGACTTGAGCATTAAGGGTTTGTTCAGTATCCAACAGAGCCAACTCCTTGTAGTGGTGAAAACTCTGAAACCAACGGTGCATACACAGAGAGAACCATGACTCATTCATGGATAGGTTACAAATCCATGACAAGGACCATAACAGAAGGTGAGGCTCTAATTCGGCCTGACAATGTTATTTAATGCATGTAGGGTATAACCCTCATGCTCTTCGATCAAACAACCACAGTACTGAGGTGAAGATAGGGTCAAGTAGGAACATGGCACTCATTTCATGACCCTAGTGGTGAAATCAACCAATGCCCAAATGAACAAAACACAGTGACAAAGAGTGCCTTTAATAATTAAACCCATAAAAGCCAGAGACTAGACATAGTGATGCGCACACGTGAGGACAACCAGCCAAGCAAACCAACAAAAACTCTCCAACTAAAACAAAAAATATCCCATAGAGGCCTTATGGCTGCTAACACCCAGGATGGCCCCATACAACTATGAATCCAAGATTATTGCAGAAGAACCATCACGCTTCATTCTAAGAACAAAATTTTCACAATTGAAAACTTAAGGAAAACACAAACCATTACACCCGAGCCAGTATCCATTTCATAAACAGAGCAGACTCACGGATGGCCAAAAAAAATACATACATGTCATCAAATCACCTTAAAACATGAGCTTGGACGAGTGGTTCCTCTGTGCTAAGAAATCAGAGCATAACCACAACAAAAAAAATGAACAATATCCTGATTAGGGTGTCAGCCAACAAAGGATTAAAGGTGATGTGTAGTAAATGCACATCACCTCCACCCATATTACATTAACTCATCATTACATGCCAACAATCTCTTCATTAAAACCTGCATTGGAATCTGTATCTATTACTTGCCAATTGCGCCATCCACATCATATGTCCCATTTCTAACTTAACCATATTACATGTCAACTATACAGTCCAAGAAATCATGTATAGAATCATCACCAATAGTGTGATCAACATCAACCTATACCATAACGTAATCACCATGCATATAGACTATATAACTCAAATAAATTTGCATAGCCATTAACTTTCATTACCTTGTCAAATGCACCACCAACATCTTGTCCATCTAAATATACCATATTCATATAACCAATATAACTCAATTAAATCATATAACTATCATTTGTTATCTAGGATTCAATCATAATCGTTAAGTCTTTCATGCACATAGTATAGTATATAGGCTAGTTAAAATTATTCCCCTTTGCAACTGTTGCATTGTTCCATATTTCTTTCCAATTGTTTGTATGTGGTATAGTAAAATTGCAGAATTAGATCCCTCTTTCTTTGCATTTTTTATAGTATTTTTTCTTTTCTCCAAACTGCCTTTTATGTATTTTCACTAACATGTTTTTTATGCAAGTGTCATAAGAACATATAGCAATGATATCAATTATTAGCATAGGATGTAGTAACATAAGGAACTAACACTTAATAAGCTCCAATCATACCCAAGAACAACAAGATCTCATCATCCATATAAGTCATGTCACACATCATCACAACATCAAAATGAACATATCTGATCTTCAATAGTTCAAGGGGGTCCCACCTACTAGTATTATTAGTTTTTATAATAATAGGCTTTTAGCAACACTTTGTGGGAGAAACTTCGTTGGCGTTTTTTAATCGTCAACAAAATGGCTACTCCACAGGGAAATTTGTTTTCAACAAATTTAGAATTCATAACTCATGGTTTCATGGACCAAAACAATAGGTCAAGAATATATAACTCGGATGATTATGCAACAGGGGGAAGTGAGTGGATTTAATGGAAAGATGACCAGGAATTTGGGAATAATTCATGCAAAGCGTTAAGTATGAGGGGTTTTTACCACTATGTGCATAATCATTCGACTAGATTTGCTCTCTAACTTTTAAGGAGGAAAACTTTTAGACTTTCTCTTAAAATCTCAATGGATGAAGAAATGGCAAGAAGAAGCGGGAGATAACCAATTTTCAATAAGACAGCAGTGGAAATATATAACAATTTCAAGGGTCCTTTAGAGAATACATCATAACAACTATGTAATCTTGATTGTTATTGACTATCAATGCTTTGCAGGAGTGTCACTATGGAAAAATTGATCGAACATCCTATTTGACCATTTTAACTGAAAGGTAAACCAAAATCATGACATAAGTAAAATTGCAGAAATTAAAACAGCAACAATAAAAGACAGAAATGAAATGCAGTAAGAAAAACTTTAACTCAAAAGGAATAAATCAAGATACCGTAAAGCAAAGAAAAGAAGCACAAAAATTGAAAGTAGAGCTAGGCTATTAGTATACAGAAAATCCAATCAGCATTAAAACTTTTCACACTGGCCCCTCACAATAATTCAAGCAAGGACTGTTAGTGCTTTAGGAAAACAATTGCCTCTGTAAATCCCTTAAAAGGTACGAGTTAGTATCCAAGACAAAAGCAATTTGGAAAGGACCCAACTCTTGAAATTATGACGTAATTATCAGCTTTTTGATGCACACGATTAAATCATCAAGATAAGCATGGATATTGACCAATTTATTGAAATCCATGTGTATAGGCCTTTTAAAGGAATTACCTGCATCAAATAACCTAGAAGGTAGGTAGTTGTAAGCCATAGTATCGCAATTTGTAATAAAAGTGGTTTTGTGAACATTTTCCCCTTCTACTTTAATTTTATTGTAACCAAACAAACTATTAAGTAAGGGCTTCAACTGTAACTCTACAACCTGTTGCAGAATCATTCTTGTATAGAGAGGGGGAGAAGCATTTCTCATAATAGACTAACTGAAGGTGCGAAGATGAATGCAAGTTCTAGTATGATCTGTGGTCTTTGAAGCAAGTACCCGATTTGGAACCCGTTCATGGTGGACTAAAAAAATAATCCTAGACCTTAGGAAATTCCCCAACTCCTTTTGAAAGGGTGATTCCATTGCAGACTTAACAAGTCCTTATTTTTTCCTAGCTGGTTTCATACTATGTTGAATAAGACCTAGATCAAAACCATGAAGATCCTCATTAAACCAAGCAAAAACATTTTGAAATCCACCAATTAACTTCGCAGACCTCATCTCTTCTTTATCAACGCACTGGAAATTTATTTTAATGCTCATTGAAGATCCAGGTGTCCTAATTTTCATGGACATGGTTTTAAACACCTTATATTGTAACTCCTCTTCCTTTTGTTTTTCTTTATTGCCTCCAACACTAGATGAAAACAAACTCTCGAGAGGAAACAGGTCCTCAGGAATCCTATTATTTTCCATGGATATAATTTCCTCGGGCTTAAGAGGTTCATCTTGAATGATGGCACAAATTCTCTCATCATTAGGGAGGGCCTTCCAAGATCCTACATGGTCAGGAATATATGAATGATATAGAGATCAAAAAGCTAAATTA